>MU619259.1:227532-284471 GCA_025201805.1 Parasitella parasitica
ACATATTTAGCATATGCATGAAATTAAGCCTGTTTATATTGGTCAAAGTTAGAGAGGCTTCCTCGTCCATCTCTTGTTTGTCTTGTCAGATGATTTCGAGGTCTTGTAAATATCTCGATTGTATGTTGTTTGGTATGCTGAAGCATTTTCTTTGCTTCTTTACACTAAAGCCAAGATATCATCACCTGTTGGGATGGGGCTATTCCGACACAATGCAGTGTCATCTATCTATGCATAATGGAATCAGAAAACCGTTGCTATCCGTTTGAATAATGTAGAATTGATCACTCTACTGCCAATTTATATGCAATAAGGAAAGATACCGAAATGCAATGATAGTTGCAATTCAAAACAGTACTGTAAATCCTCATAGTATTATTTGATTCAATATATTGTTATTTTTTTTTATTCATTGTCTCCTAGGAATATCTATGGCCACTCAGTTGATCAAGGTATTCCGCATTGGTTGTACTGCAAGTTAACGTCTCCTTTGCTGTGGCATACAATTTCTCACTCACTTTTTCAGCTTGAAGCGACTAATAACATGATGGCTTAGCCTTTTTTGAACACTGTCAAATGACAAAACTTACATTCTCATCATAGTATACAATGGGCTGCCAATCCTCATCATCGGCATTACGTACAGCCATAGAGTACACGTTTCTACGTATGTTGCCCTCGCGCTCTGTATTCTTTACCGATACTTGCACGGCTTGTGCTGTGTTTGTATCTACTTCTCGCTTCTTTTCCTCCAGCTTTTCTACGTCTTGGATTCGCTTATTCGCTGCTTTCCACTTTTCGTCAATCTTGTCAATATATTTAAATCCAGGTCTCAGCTGGATTGTTGTGTTAATAGGTGTCAGATGCAGTTCCTCTAACATTATTAATCAATGAACACCACATCAGAACTGCAATTACTTTTGCATAGTTACCGTTACGAATAACACCAACCACATACTTTGTCTGCGAAGGCACATTAACCGAAGTTAATGTCATTTTATCCAGTAATTCCTCTTCCTTCCTGGGTACTTTGTAGCTGTGGCCCATATTCAATTCTTCCTCATGCTCTTCCATACGTCTATCGTATGCAGTTTTTATGGTCTTGTCGTTCAAGCCCATGGCAAAATCTTCGCCACGCTCGGTACTGTAATTAGTAGAACGGGTATCTAGGGGCAAATCCAACTCAACCATCTTGGCTCTAGGCTTTATACGTGCTGCACTAGGCCCAGTTTTAGAGGTAAAAGGGGTCGAACGCATAGGATACTGAAACATGTACAAGTATTTACTGAGTTCAGTGGTTAGATAGATGGGATATTCGGCCAGCACTTCATCTTCTTCTTCCATAGTGTTAGAGTATTCTGACATGGCTTTGATTAAAAATGCGTTCAATTTTTTTTTTTTTCATCCTGCTATCTTGGATGGTTGTGACCTTTTAGAAGTGACTCTTTGAAGGCGTCTCATCACGGCAAGTGGATCATTGCAAGCTCTACTACAAATACATTATCAAATTGCAGATTTAGTCTACTATAAAAAGAATAATACATCTAAATCCTCAGACTAGTTTGGTGTTTAAGAAGTTTATGAGTTGGAGGATATCCCAAGGGAAAAAAACACATTGATGGTCAACATGCTTGGTTTAGTTGACCTGATTAGCCGGGCTTCGTATTTTTTAGCTTCTTGGCGACGTAATAATCTCATTCTTGTTGTACTGTACCAAACCAATTTGGCAAGGCAATTTTAATTTGTAAATGAGCTTAATATTCACGTTCTCTCATATGAAACATCTTTGTTGGGCCCTCTTTTTTTTTCAGATGCTATGAACGCTTGTATTGATTTTACAAGTTCAGATGGTTTATTTTGTAGTGCTTTTGGTTGCGCACAATACCTAAATTGAAAGCAGTAAAATCTATTAGCCAAGAAATGCGAATGTACATATGATGATGGAAAATAAATAAGCAAAGATATTCGTATGGCAAGACATTAGAAGAATTTACCTCTTCTTTGCATGGAAGCTTCAAGGAGGATTTACGATGCTAACCCCAGGGTATTTTTGCTTTGTTGTAAAAAGGACATCTCTCATGATTTGTAGGTCAGAGGACACCAAAAATTTGATAGAAAACCTGAAAAGTCGTATGATGTGCAGTAACTACATCCCTTTATCCCTTTTTGTTTCTATTTTAACATACACTTCAGCTTCATTAAGCTATAAACACTCTAAAATATCTTATTTTCGGGAGCCCCTGTGTCAGTCTTTACAACTTTCCAATATCATCTATACAATTTTCAATCAGGAAAAGAGGTGACCTATCAAGGGAACAAAGAAAATCAGAGAAAATGACACAAATGTGCCAGATATAGCGCTTCATTTAAACTTAACCACGTTTTATGCGCATAGCACAATGAGAAGGATCCTTCGGGGTAGAGCGAGTCTAAATACAACTATATGGATCATGTTTGCATGTTGGCATTTAATCTCTACACCCAAAAAAGTAAAACACATCAATGTAACTATTCTAGTTGTTTCTGATGATCAGCACATCTGCGGCAGTTTTGTAATAATTAGTTTTTCTATGCCACAGCTCTTGATAATAATACAGCTTATGAATAGTGAAAATGGTAGCATGTGTACAATATATCATTTATCTGTAACATTCGACTCTCATGCACTGTATTAAATAAGATCATAGTATTTATACCAAAGGTTATTCTCTTTTTCTCCTTCTCTCTCATTAGCAGGTTCTTGTCTTTAGCTTTCCCTTGCATTAATAGTAATTGGCTCTACCTGTTTCAAGCTTAATCGTTCATACCGTAGCAATGGGCTCGATGTCTGCGCTCAATTGTCTTTGTGCTCAATATACAAATAAATATGTCTTGTTATAATTTTGTATGTCTACTTCGCAACATCTCTCAGTTGAAATAAAGTAGATTAGAAATGCGCAAGGTAAATGACGAAGATAATATTCGAACAAAGCCTTGGTTCAACAAGCTTTATCGTAATTTTGTATTATCGAAAAAGTCGGGATAGTAACATACGTGTCTGATATATCTTCCATCTACTGGAAACACATCGAATAAGCGATTGCTCGGACTCACTTGCAATCTTCAGAACCACATCGAGATTAGGTAATTATTTCTAAAGTAGTGGCTTTTGAGAAACCATGTCAAAATAGTTGCTCTTCAGGTTTGATGAGGTACTTTTGTCAGACCAGTCATCTTTGACAACAAAAGATAGTAAAAGCATAATTAGAACCAAAACTGCTGCGAGAAGTTATCTTATATCGCTATATTCATGCTAGCCAGGAGATAGTATATTCTTGGATAGGCATACGTCGACTGTGGATAGAGCTTTGACATCATGGAAGATACTGAGCAAAATATTGCACGACTAGTGTTGACCTCGCACAAAAATTGAAGATATATTATTATTATCATTATCATCATTGGAGCCGTCGTCCAGGAGTCTTCATCGTTACTTGGTTTCAAACGACGATAAAGAAAATCATAAATATTTGTCATCGTGTTTATAAACGAAATGTAAGGGGGCTCCTCTCGTTTTCCCCCACGTTCATTCGGCATTGCGGACCAATGATCAATAAAAGACAATTGTATTTGTGAAAAAGATGAAAAATTTAGACAACATGGCCATATATGAAGAAGTTTAAGGTTTTTTTTTATTGTATTCTAAAACGATGTTTGACAAGGAAAGCGAAAATTACTCCATGTGAAAAAAAAAAAAAAAAAAAAAAAAAAAAAAAAAAAAAAAAAAAAAAAAAAAAAAAAAAAAATAGCAAAAGGGACGCAAGAAAACGAGGGTATGCAAGAAGAATTTAAATTATAATACAGAAAGCAAAAGGGAAGAATTTGCAAAGCTTTACTTTTTTGCTACCCACCATTTGCTCAATTTTTCGCCAGCATAGCGACCGGTCTTGAGAGTGCCTGCAGTAAAAATACCCTTGATACTTTGAGTGATAGCCGTACCAGCGATAATCTCAGTTAGCCCTACATTAATGTAGTCGAGTTAATAGATGCTTCAAAAACCCGCTATATTTGCTAACCTTTCTCGATATAATTGTTCAGAGCCTCAGATTGAGCAATTTGCTCATACATGACAAGCTTATCTTCTGGAACATTTACATTATTTCTGCTGGCGTATTGCATGTGCTGTCTGATCACTTTGTCGTATAGAGTTTTGGGCAGTTTCTTGACCATCAGACCACGGAATCTAGGGTTATAACTTTGTTGGAGTTTACCGTCATTTAGTACAGAAACATTTGGCAAATCATCCAATAAACCAAAGTAAAGCCGATGAAAATTCTCCATTTGAGTGCTCACGATATTCTTCACCTTGTTGGGGTTTTCTCCTACAATCATTCTAAAATCGCCCTTGTAACTGATACCCGCAATGCGATCAAATAATTGCTCTTCAGTGAAATTCTCGGGCAAAGTCAAAAGGGCCACACGAACAGCTTCGGTCAAGTTGACTTGATTAGCTAAACGCACTCGAGAGTCATCACGGAGGATCTTTACAGGCTTATGCATGCGACCGGCCAGATAAAGCGTTTCCCAATCAATCAAATCTTTGCACAGTTTATCGATGGAAACCACACCGTATTTGATGTTCATGCCATTGACTTGAACGTAAGGGTTGAAATAGACGCCTGCACCTACTTTTTCTTGCAGAAGAGCAACAGCACCTGAACCAAGTGCACGAATACCTGAATAGTGGTGAGGATTTTGCTGCATATTCAAATCATGCCAATGGCCTGGGTGACTAACACCAAAAATAAAGTCAACCATAGGCTTCTTCTACAGAGCATTCGTTGTGCCGATGAGTCAACATGTGATATAAACATTTCTGCGCATCATTTCATACCTTCTCATCGTAGCCTGATTGATGAAATACGCCGCTACCGTAAGCAATGGCATATCTCACAGGCGCATTAAATTTCGACACAACGTCCTTTAGCTGCTGTTTTAATTCCTCATTGATACTCATGTATTGATTTGTACCAAAATCAGGAGAATCCGGAATATTTGTTGGGTGAAAATGGTGCTGGCGAAGACGTTCCAGCTTGACACGAGTTTCGTCCGAGAATAACTGATCTGGCTTTATAGGCTTGGTTTCCTGAGCTGTCTTTTTTTGCATAGAAGGAGGGAGTGGAATCTCGTTATTGGAGTAGTTGATGGTTTCCAATGACATGTATCGTGCTGATACAAATACATTGCGGGCATTTGTATTTTTCAAGGCGGTTGTGATTGTGTTCTTTGTACATGTAGATTAGTTTACGGTCGTTTCCATCATTTTTTAGATTTGTACCTTAAGCATGATTTCAAAAGGAAACAGTGTGAAAGAAGAAAGAAAAGACCAAGAAATGCACCGAGGGTCTCGTCTCCTTAATAAATGAAAATCCAGCGAGAAACGTCACCGTTCCCTACAATGTGAAATAAGCTAAATAGGGCTGAGTAATTGGTTACCCCAGAATCTCTTGTTGGATACATCTACCATGATTGGCTTAATTGCTTAATGGCTTAATGAAAGGGACCCGTTCGTAGGGTAGATGCCAGCAGAAAAAAAAGTCCGTGAATTTGACTCAATTTTCAGATTTGAAACGAGCGAATTAAACGCTATGGCTATTTTTATTTGTCTATCTTGGCAGCAAAGGAATCTAGGCTGCACAATCTGAACTTGATACTTGGAGAAATATCATTGTATTTATAGGGCTGTTGGAAATGCGAAATACCACATGTCTCCATAGACCATTTCCGACAATAAAAATTGGTTTTGACAGACACAAACAGATCTCAGAAATGAAACCTATCAATTGTTGATGTTCGGCAGCCATATTCTGCACTAATGTACCAAGGCATGTTTTTTTTTTTCTTTACAATTTGCATTATTATTATGCCTTGGAAGATCTTTGTGTGTCAGATGATCTCTAAGGAGCAAATTTGTATACACAAATCCATGTGTTTTCAAGCTTTTATAGTGTTTGGAGTACTATGATATGAACACATTAACGTTATGGAAATAATATGCAGCATTTGTTGAATACCAGCGATATTAATCTCTTTGACAGTATTACAGCTGCATACACTGCTTTTGCTAATGCAGCATCACAGGCATATTTTCGGCGTGTACTATGCGTCCAAGACATTCGAGTTCATCCGATTACTGATTTCGGAAAGCTTAAATATACACAAAATATATAGCATAAAAGCATCAAACTTGCCAGTCATTTCTAGACTTATATGCTCCAAGTGTTGCCATTGTTTGATATTGTAAATGCTTCATGGATTTCTTATCAAGCGGCATACAACAAGATGTAAAATTATTCTGTTTACCAATCTGCGTAAAGTTGTCCTCTACACGGGTATACATGGGGGCGGATTGTTTTGTATTGAATCGGAAAGTCTATGAAAGCTTTTACGTTTCTCCTAGCTCATATTCAGTATTTGTATTTTGCTTATTCTACTTTTACAGCACATACGCAAGTATATTAGCAATGTGAGAAATGCTTTTCAAAGAGGAATTATATACAGCATCCGCACACGAATGGCTCTTTGCGTCTTCACCATCATAGCACATTTATACAAAGTCTATGCGTACCCAAAAGGCAGTTCTGGATGTATTTCATGTCCATTCACAGCTTGGATATTATCTTCTAAAGTGTAGTTGTGCTATAAATATACAATGCCCACGAGCTCTGGTTCTTTTAACTAAATATATCAAGGTGTGCTGCAACTATGCGCTAAATACACCAAGGGAAAGTGGAACCTCCCCCCCCCCTTTTTTTTGTTAGGAAACCGGTGCAGGAGGGAAAAGGTAAAAAGTATAAATAGTACCTTAGATTGGCACATTCACCCATTTCCTTATTCCCTCCTTGTCAAATGAAGCTCTCTATTATTATCACCGGTCTCTTCTCTGCCACACTCGCCAAGGCTGCTGTGTACACAATTAATTTCAACAGCAACCAAGATGCTTTAGCCTGTCAAACCGACGATATCAAGTACATTACCAAGGTCTCTGATGACAACAAGGTTACTGGAACACAACTTGTCCTGACTAACTCCAAGGACTGTAATCCTGTTGTAATTACACAATTTGTTGATGTCTGCCATGCTCTTGACACCAGCAAGTGTGAATAATGAATTCTTTAATCAATAAAGGTTTTGCCATGAAATTCATAATATTGTAAAGAGAACGTTACATGCAGTTGTGAATTTTTAGTGATTGTGCATTTATAAGCAAACAATCATCCACTACTGCTAACGCGCTACGTGTATCACACTCTATTTCAAAAATCACCGATCCGTTTGTTCCTACAACTACTAGAGGATATTTCGAACTCCAATGTAGGTCTTTCTCTTGTTTACAATCGATATGCATAGCCAAGAAGAACATCATCAAGTTGGAGAAACAACAGCTCTGCTTCCAACTACTGCGCATGACAGTACACATCAAGGTAGCGAAAGAAAGGACTACAAGTATTATTGTATATGGCTGTGGCGCTTCTGCATATTTGCCATTACAGGCTCTTTAAGTGTTCACGTAACCAAGTTTGTTTTGGCTCTATTTGACTGTCCCAGTAGGTTGATGCTGTTAACTCGGAAGCACTGAGTCTATGCTAAGCTACATGTATGCATTTTCTAGGAAACACATGGTATTACTATGTAGGCTTCTTTTTTGCTGAACTCTTTGTATATACAGTCCTGATTGTCCTTATTGGAACTGTGCTATTTCAATGGAGGTTCTTTTGCTTGGTGGCCTTTAAAATGTGGTCGTGGATACTGCCCCGCAAACCGAAAGTTTGGTGCTATGAGCGGCTTCATAGTCATCGAATAACACTATAAAGTCTATCTGACTTGTTTATGGGGACAGTTATATATTATATGTGTACATGCATATACACCGGTTGCTCTTGAAAAAAACGGACTAGTTGTTTTTGATGCATCATGCATGTGGATTTATCCAAAAGGCGCTAAATAAAGCTAAATCGCTTTTGTCTATGATGTGTGTATCACCGCATTACAACACAAAGCTGAATCGTCATCATTATCATTGTCATATCACATGCTACTCGAGTATAAAAAAACCTTTCCACTAATAGATTTCCTCGTCTTTTTTCCTTCTTTTTGCACAAAAAATTAAAATTAAAATGACCAACTGGACTATTTCAGTAAGTTGCGTTTAACAAATGAAACCTTAACAAAATTGACTTATGATTTGCATAGATCCCCGAGACACCCTCTCCTAACTTTGTACTTGTCAAGAACATTGCTCTAGAGTCTACCGAACAAACTGGTAAGTAAATCAACGTGCCTAACGTGTCTAGCATCCAAAATGCTAACTTGTGGGCATAGTCAAGGAATTCTTCTTGTTCTGTGGCAAGATCAAGGAATTCGAATTAAAAGTGTAGGTTATTTTTCGTTCACCAATGACTTGTGTGTTTTTTGCTAAAGCATTCGGTCGTTTTCTAGTGACGAAGACGACGAAAAGCATCAGGTTGCGCTGATCCATTTCGAACGCGAATCTGCAGCCAAAACAGCAGCCCTCTTGAGCAATGGTAAGTAGAAGAAGGGAGAAGAAGAAAAAAAAAATTTTCTTCTTTGTTGGAAGTAAACAAGATGTGTAACCAGTTTCATGTTTTGTTTGATGTGATGCAATAGCTTTGGTCGATGAAAGCCATATCATCGCTACACCTTATTTCGATATCCCAGCCAAGGAAGAATCCAGCGAAGGACAAGAGAGCGAAAGTAACGAGAAAGACGCTCAAGAGAACAAGCCCAAATCACGTATTGCCGCAGAGATCTTGGCTAACGGTTATATGCTGCAAGATCACGTTGTTGCCAAGGGTCTTGAATACGACAACAAATACAATCTCAGTGGTCGATGGACTGGATTTCTCAACACTTTGCAAAGCAATGTAAAACAAATTGATGAAAAGTATCGTATTTGGGACAAGGCTGTTGATTTGGATCAAAAATACAAGATTAATGAGACAGTTCAGAATGTTGCTCAAACTGCTCAAAACAAGGCTCAAGCTGCACTTCAAACACCAACTGGCCAAAAGGTGCAAGATATTGCCACCCAAACCTTGAATCGAATCGCAGCTGTTCACTATGAAGCCAAGAAGATTCAGGTAATATATACTATCATGTTGTGGCGTTATATACTGACTCTTTTGGACTGTAGGGGGAAAGGTTGAGCTCGCCATCTGCGTCAACAAAGACACCTGTCGCTGACACCAAGGCTACCCAATAAAACATGTAACGCTCGAAAAGTTTGCTAGTAATCGCTACAAATGTACAATTATCACGCTAATTTCCCTCCAACTTTAATGGTTGTAAAATAAAATTGTATACTTGTTTATAAATATGTTTCACCTTTTTTTCAGCTAGGCGAGATTAAAATCCATAATAAGCATCAAAATGAATTGATTGAGCCAGTTTCAGGTTGCATGAAATTTTTGTTCGTTTAAGCGACTCCCATCTCTGGTGCCTATTGTTACAAATCGCTCCACTCATCATTTTCAATTTAATCAGTTTCCGTTGACGGTATTGTTCATTTGGGAAGTCATTTACTAGTTGGTCATTCTTGGAACTGTGCACATAATGAGACCATCGTTTGATTAGGTTTATGATAAATGACATCCCGTCGTGTACACTGCAAGCTTTCATTGTTGCGGCATTATCAAAGCTTCCATTGCTCAAGTCTTCAGTATAAATATCTATTATTCTGTCGTTAATTAGCCATTTATTTATTTTTTTCAAATTACTCAAACGCATCTATTTCTACAAAATGCATTCTAAAAACAGTGCCATTATTTTACTCGGCTTATTGCAAATACTATTGATGGCATTACAAACAGAGGCCTACTGCGTTTATAACAATATAAAAAATAGAGATGTCTACATATATCAAAACACAGATAACACACAGGCAGATAGATTAAGGTAAGCATATGTCCTTGATCTCATGGAAAAAATTGCTCACTCGTTTTCGCAGCGTTTTTAAAAGAACTGTGCAACCAAGGACTAGAGAGTGCTGTCCAAAGACCTCGCCAACTTGTAGTAAGGCAGATGATGAAAATATTAGGTTAAAGCTACATGTAAGTGTATATATAGTCCACTGCACCTGTCAAAAGAGATGAAAAATCAAGTACTTATATAAATATATGTGTATATCATTAGGTTCAAATTCTAAAAGCAAATAATGGAGGAGACGTAAACGACGGCATCATTGTTCCCGCAGGCGGCTACTTGGAGATTTCCGAATCCGAAAACACTATCTATTATGGAGTGTATAATGCGGATGATACCATATTTCCTTTTGAAACATATGCCCTTTGAGGATAAGATACGATTCTCAATACAATAAATATATTTATACACATGATATAATGAATCAAGTGTTTGGTATGTAGTCGGGGTAGATGCTATAAATACTATTGTTTAGGTTAGACTCACACACAAGAATTCCAATTCGTTTTTCTATTGATTTATTCAAGACAATCAGACACATCTTTTTTCCATGTTTTCGATTACACAGTATTCTGAATGATTTGTATCATTGCTCTCATTCAACTCATCAACTTCAACGGTATACAAACTTCGGATGCTTTATTTTCCTTATATAATGTACAAATATCTAAGCAATAAAGGGGAACATTGAAGTTCTGTTGCGAGGATAATCTTTGAAATCCTTCTTGTAGTTTTTGTGCTTCTTGACGGCCCAAATGTACATTTGCCCAGTCGCAACAATGTTAAAAAGGAACGCTGCAATAAACACATTTAGTTAAAACCCTCCTTATGCATCCCAGGATCAGTTACTTACCACTCCAGCTAGTTGTGAGGAAACATACGACAGTCCATGCAATGAACTCAAAAAGATAATTAGGGCAAGAAACCAAATCAAAACCGTAACCATAGGGAATAGCGCGAACGCGGGTTCCAGGAGGACGCAAATTACGAAGAGTGACATGAGTTATCAAATTGGAGAGTTCAGCCCACTATCGAATTGAGTCAGTATAACGGACTGCATGTAATAGAATAAACTTACAGCCCAAACAGCAACAGAGCCATACAACCAAACGTCACTGCGAACAGCAGCACTCTTACCTTGAGCAAACCAAGGGCCATAAACCCAAAAAGCCAAATTAGCACCAGACAATAACCAGTAATGAGCAGAATTTTTAAAGACGTTGCGGAAAGGCATAGTTCCATGAGAGAAACGATGGACAAATACAGTTTCCAGCTCGCGCTTCAAGAAATGGAGCATGACCATGTAATAAGTGGCAGTTTGCATAGGCGAATGACTAAAAGAAGAGCCATAGATATGCTTTGATAAATAGAAAAAGATGGGGTGAATGACCATAGGACCAGCGTATTCAATCATAAACACAGTGCGCCAGCCAATTTGTGCTCCAAGGTCCTTGAAATAGACGTTGGTTTGTTCATCAATGCCTTGCTCTTGCAACGTCTTATCAAGATCCAACACCTTTTTATCCTCGGTCGTCAAACGTTGACGTTCAGGATAATATATGGGAAATCTAGCGGCAAGGGCCTTATTCACATCAGATGTCTTGATGGTGCTGGCTGTTCCTGCAAGTTCCAGTGTTACTGGGAACTTGGAAGACTTTGGATTGCGTGAAACAATGGTAACCTTCATAATTCCTGACAGAGAAGAAACAGAAAAAGAAAACGCCAAACTGTGGGGGGAGGGGGTTTTATTTGCCAGCCAGTTTATTTTGCGCGGCTTGTTGAAATATTGGGGTTCCCAAACGACCAATGACAACTAATGGATATCATTAGGATGGATGAATCAAAAGCATGAAAGTCTTGGAAGTACCGAGAAAGTATAATCTCGATATGAATGATGCTTATCACCCGAGCTTTATAGGAGTAGGATGTGCTCAAAATATGATCGCTTTTAGCCAAAAACGATCATAAAAGGGTATTTTTTTTTAATTTTTGAAAATTTATGCTTGCATAGCCTTTTAATTTATATGGCTAGATGCAGAAAGCATCCATTGTCAGAGAACACTTAGTACGCATATTCGAAATATTTATTACTCTCCTGAGATATCTAGCAGTGAAAAATCTAGACATACCGCTGAGGTTGAATTTAAAGCCTACTACTACTGCACAGTCTCACTGTAAATAAGTGCACCATCTATTTTCAATTGAGGAGCAAAGTATAATTCTAGTAGGTAACTTGGGTACGACTCAATATGAATTGATAGCTGAAATGATCTATAAAACGGAATCAAGCCTTATTCTCACACATCTTCATTTTTGGATGCAACAAGTACTACCAAATCTGAAATATTACTCTTTTCCCCAGCTAAAAGGGTGTAATCTGCAATGTTTAATATTCTTGAAAAATATCAAGCAATAGATACATTTTCTTCAGCCAAACCCTACCTCTTTTGCTTTAATTTACAACATATCCAAGTTTCAAGAATTTCTGACCATTATTTAAATTTTGCCCGTTTGGAACTGCAAACTTCATATTGAATTTTCTGTTTTCAACTTTGGGTCGACCTTCAGGGCCATTTTTAGGTACGAATTTGGAGACCAAGCCAAGTATACAGGGTAATACTAGTGTGATAACTGTACCTCATTACGTCTTTTGATTCTCGATATCTATCTTTGCTGCCGAGATATTGCCAAAACTAGATTTTGCAGATTTTACAGCATATGCTCTTATAACAAGTACCAAAATTTGAAACTAAATCATGTTCAAGTTCCTAAGTAAAGTAATAAAGCACGTTTTGGTACATTTACTGATATTAAACATGTCGTAGTGAAGCTCGAATTCGACAAGCTTGAGCCAATTTTGTCTTTTTACGTTAAACTTTGTCCCCTTGTTACTCAACAAACTACTAAAACACTCTGACTTGGGTTATTATCAAAATCTTTTGAAACCTGATTCTCTATTAGATGTATAAGTTTCAGATAGGTGTGTAGAAAAAAATCTTTTTTCATTTTTTTTTAGCTGAGGCTTGATTTATTTTCATAACTTTCAAAGCAATAAACGGTATTTAAAGGTACATAATGTAGCAACACAAACATAGAGCTACAAAATAGCTACCAAATGGTTTTTGTTTGGTCAAAAAATAGCAATTTTTGAGCGAGATAATGGCGAAAAACAGTATGGTTTTTTACCCTTTTGAATGGCTCCATTTTGGCCCTCTAAACATAGGGCTGAGATTTTGTAGATTCATTTTGGTCGAGACAAAATTTTAATTTTTGGCAGATATAATAGAGCTACAGTTATGAACAAGATATTAACGTGTAGGTATTGGCATGATAATTTGTTTAGTCAACTTTATAGAGCTTAATGTACTCAAAATATGCTTGATTTCACTCAAAAACTATCAAAAAGGACGTTTTTTGAATATTTGAAGATTGGTAATAAAAAAAGGTGTTTTTATAGCCTTATAATTTATATGGTTGGATGCAAAATTTAATTTTTGTTATAAAACACTTAGTGTGCATATCTGATATACTTATTGCGTTTATGAGATATCTAGTAATGAATTATGCGAAAAAAGCTCGAAACTGATTTGGGTCAAATGGAAACACAGTGCTGAGATTCAATCTGCAGTCTATTTTTTTGCTGTAAATGAGGGCATCAACTATTTTCAATTGAAGAAATCGAAGAGCAAAGCAAGGCTTTACTAGGTAACTTGGGTATGCTTTGATATGAATCAATAGCTGAGATAATTTATAGTACACGCTCAGAAACCATTTTTCTATACCTACATTTTTGGATGAAGCAATTACCACCAAATCTGAAATATTACCTCTTTCCCCGCTTAAAGGCTTAATTTGCAATCTCTTATAACTTTAAAAACTATTAAGCAATAGAGATTTAACCTTTAGCTAAAAAGTTTTTCTTTTGCACAATTTTACAACATACCCGAGTTTCAAGCATCTCTGACCATTTTTCAGATTTTGCTATGTTTGGACCCCCAAACCTCAGATTCGATTTTCAATTTTCAACTATGGGTTGATCTTCAGGGTCATTTTTAGGTACGAATTTGGGGACTAAGCCAAGTATACATGGTAATACTGGAGTGATAACTGTACCTCAGTACGTCTTCCGATTCTCGATATCTATTTTTGCTGTCGAGATATTGCCCAAAAACCAGAGACACTTTGCCTTGAGACATTATTTAAATCGGGTTATAATTAGCACCAATTTCTTAATTGTCCAAGTTGTACCCCATTCTCAAGTTTAAAAAGCGTAGACAGCTAAAAAGATACTTTAGCAGCATCCTGGTAGATGTTGTACTCACTGCATAGGCGTGTGGACAGAGCACCGTTTATAATTTTTTACTGTGTATACAGTTGACCAATCATATTCAAAGACATCGATAAAGTGGAATCTTGATAGGACTGCAGATAGAAACGATAAAGCTGGGTCATACGGTATTGTATTGATAAAATCAATGTAAATAACAGGTTGCGATGCATATGGCAATTACAATATCCATCACGCACTTGTATCAGCATCCAGCCTATTTATGACGCTCATGTGCAGTATACTTCATCTTAATGATATAGTATCGTGCTACCAGTGTCCATTACGAGTAGTAGTTGCGGATGATGTTGTAGTCGTTACACGCCTTTAATGTTTATGGATATTTTGTGCTTTTGAAGTAGTTTCATTGGAACATCTACTGATCAATAATGTCCCCATTGACATGCTCATTAAATAATGGTTTATGTAAGCATATAATCTCATATTAGCTAGTATGCTGCTCGACATATATCATTGCGTTTGGCACAGTGCCTCTCAAATTGCTGCTCGATTTGTATATATTATCTTGTAACAAATTTTGTACGTCATGATGACGGACATTTTTTCCTTTTCGAGCTTAATTTTGAGAGATCAAAGAAATGAGTGGTATATAAAAAACCAAACTAATTTTATAAACAACGTTCTTTTTAGTATCTTAATCTCAACTTTTGATACAAATATAATGTTTACCAATATAATTGGTAAGCTTTATCGACCAAAAAATGATGAAGAAAGTAATATAAACAATCACATCGACAGTCCACCTATTGCATCGGAAAGAGATGTTCCTCGCACAGTGCCTGGAGATAGAATCGACGGCCGTCAAAACGATTTACTTACATCACAGACAGCGGAGACTTCTTCTGCTGTATCAGCGCCTACAACATCAAAGCCTGTAAAAGAACAAGAGCTTCGATTCTACCAAGGTGGCGTCAGAAAGAAATATCAGCCGTTCGTAAAATGGATTGGTCGAATCGGTTTCATTGCCAAAGGCATTGTTTACGGCTGTATTGGTGTCTTGACTATTACTAATGTTTCTGGAGCCTGGACACCCAACGGAAGCGAAGGTAATGAATCTCCTCAAGGCGCTTTTTTATTGTTGGGCGGCATTCCATCAGTTGGCAGATCGATCCTCATTGTCATGGCTGTCGGCTTGGTTTTATACATAATTTGGAGAATGTGGGAGGCCATTACTGGGCAAGGAAGCGATGCAACATTTGGGAAGAAAAAGAATTTTTTCAGATATCGATTATCGCCCTTCGTCAGCGGCCTTGTTTACTCAGCTTACGCTTACTATGTTATCCAGATGATCTTTAAAACAGAAGAAGAGCAGCAAACCTTAGCATCCAGCAGCACCTTTCCTGCTTCGTGGACAAATTCGACATTGGGCAAAGCAGGCATCGGCCTTCTCGGTGTTGCTTTTTTGATTGCGTTTGTAACGCAAATTATAAATGCTGCAACTGGCAATTTCATCAAAGATCTAAAGACAAGTGAGCCAGGTACGAATAAATATCTCGCATTCAGTTTACATTTACTGGGTCGCATTGGTTTCGGTGGAAGAGCTGCTTTGTTTTGTACCTTGTCTGGTTTCTTTTGGGATTCACTAGCTCAGGCAAACGAATCTGGCGATAAAAACATGGTTGCTGCCGCCATCGGGAAGCTTGCGAACTCTGGTGGTGGTCGTTTCTTTATGGTTGTTCTTGGTGTTAGTTTAGTCATATATGCTCTCTTTGCTGTACTGAATGCATACTTTAAATACTTTCCGACACCACCTCCTACGCGACATGAATATTACACTCACAATGTGATTGATCCTGTCGGCAGTAACCTTTCTTCCTCCTCTTCCTCTGCCTCAAACTGTGCCATTCAAGGTGTTCAAACTGCCAAAGAAAATGCGCCTTCCACGGCTACCGAGGTCAAAGAAGCCTACGAACAAAAATCACCGTGGTATCATCTTTTTACGAGGACATCTTCGCGACCAAGAGAAGTCGATACCGAAAAGCAATAATGTAATATATCGAATACCTTCCTATGTAATATATATATATACAATATACCATATACCCTTTCTCGAATTGTAATCTGGACTTACCACTGTTGTAATGAATATAAATAGCCCAACTTGATTGGTGGAACAGTAAACACATATAAAGTCTCGGCTTTGAGGGGCTGCCGTTGATACCCACCCCCCTTTTTCTTTTCCCCATTACCATGGAACAGAGTGAACAGCTAGTCCATGACCATGCGATATTTATAAATTCAACTGTAAATTCAGTGTATGAACTTATAGTAGCTATTCCAGGCTCTCATTTGGCCATAAATTACCTCAAAAACGCCTATCAAG
This sequence comes from Parasitella parasitica, assembly GCA_025201805.1. Lineage (NCBI taxonomy): Eukaryota > Fungi > Mucoromycota > Mucoromycetes > Mucorales > Mucoraceae > Parasitella > Parasitella parasitica. Next base: position 244,185 of record MU619259.1, read on the forward strand.
ATGACCCCTTCCGTATTGCTTTGGAACTCTTTTTGGTTTTTTTTGCTATCAAGTACATGCTTTCCAAGAAATACAAGCCTAATGACAACAATGTCCAGCTCACAATCAAGGTAAGACATACATTGGCGATGCTTTCATTGTGCATTGACACGGCAGAGCACAGGAAGTGGATGACCTTGTGGAAGACTGGCAGCCAGAGCCTTTAGCTCCCAAGCTTACTTCTTATGATCGTTTCAATCTTGAAAAAACGCCTTTGATTGTGGGTGCACAATCTGCAAAGACCAAGGTGGCGGGACACACAAAACCTCTGATGAATCTGGCTACTACCAACCATCTGAATTTGGTCGCATCGGAACAGATCCGCCAAAAGGCAGTAGAGACCTTGAGAAATTATGGCGTTGGCTCTTGTGGACCTCCTGGCTTCTATGGTACTATCGATGTACACATGGATTTGGAGCGTGATATTTCTCGTTTTATTGGCACTGATGATACTATCATTTACGCGCAAGGTTTTTCCACTGTTTCCTCGGTTATTCCTGCTTTTGCCAAGCGTGGTGATTATTTGGTCGTGTAAGTTTATTTACGCTGTTACTGTCCTCCTCACGTATTTATCTCTCTCTTTTTTTTTTATAGTGATGAAGGTGTCAGTTTTGCTATTCAAAAAGGCGTTCAGATCTCCCGATCCATCGTAAAGACTTTTAAGCATAATGACATGGAAGATTTGGAACGTGTATTGAATGAAATCAACACTGAGCATGCGATTGTAAGTGCTCTCAAAGAAGACCCCGCATTTTTATTCACAGTTTAGTTCAGCATAGAAAACGTTTGACTCGTCGATTCATTGTTACCGAAGGCCTTTTCGCTAACTATGGCGATATTGCTCCACTGGATAAGTTGGTAATTCACTATCATATGTTACACTTGGAAGGAAAAACTAAACAACCCTGTTTTACAATGCTTTTGTCACAGGTTGAATTAAAGAAGAAGTTCAAGTACCGTCTCATTCTGGATGAATCTCAATCCATTGGCGTTCTTGGTAGTAAAGGTGCGGGTTTAACTGATCTATTCAAGATAGATGTAAGTTCTGGACATGTATAAACTTTGCCCCCGTTATTAATTTTTAAATTAGGCTAAAGAAATTGATATGATCACTGGTCAATTGTCCAATGCCATATGTGGCTCTGGTGGGTTCTGTACTGGTAGCGTTGAAGTGATCGACCATCAGCGTCTCTCTGGTCTTGCTTATTGTTTCTCTGCTTCTATGCCTGCTATGCTTGCTGTTTCCGCATCTGAAGCATTCCGTATTATTGAGCAGCAGCCCATCTTGTTAAAGGAGTTAGCTGAACGCATTTTGTCTTTCCGTCAAGTTTTGAGCCACAAGTCATTGGATGCGTATATCTACCTTGAATCTCCAGACTTGGATTCTCCTTCGCCATTCTTCCATATCCGTGCACAAAAATCTTTCCTTGATACTCAAATTCAAGACAATGAGGACAAGGTCTCTCGTGAGGCGGAGGAACGTTTGTTACAAGATGTGGTCGATGAATGCGCTTATCAAGGTGTTTTAGTTACTCGTGCCAAGTATGTGTACGATCAAGAGTTGCGTTGCCCTCCTCCAAGCATAAGAATTAGCGTAACCATCGGTCTTAGCAAAAAAGAAAATGACAAGGCAGCAAACGTTGTCAAATCTGCTATTGTTAAAGTGTTTAGCAAATGGAAGAAATAATTAGTTTATTGTTTCCTTTTCTCTTCCCTTTCATAATGATAATACATTTAATACAAAATACTAATACTAATACAAATAATAATAAAAGGACCACATTTTGCACCACTATTTTACCCTTTCTAATACAATTAGAAACAGGCTCGATGCACACTTTAAGCGTAAGTCGCTAAAACATGCCGACTATATGAGGGATTTTGAAAAAAAAAAGCTTGAGACTTTTATAAACATTCGCAGATTGTATTAGTAAAATTATTAGACTCGTTGTTCCTTTAAAAGCTCGATAAGATCATAAAAAACAATTCCTTGCTGTATGATGATTGCATAATCCACTACCATCAATGTTGGCAAATGGACCAGATCATCGCTAGATCTTGATACTTGTTCTAAACCAAGTTTTAACGTTGGCATCCAAGTTTGCGTTGCTTTGGAACTGCTAATTTCAAATTGATAAATCGTTGTACAAATATTTAAATATTATCCAGGCGGTAATGTCTGTATTAAGGGTTTGTGAAACTAAATTATTGCTTAAACTTCTTTTTAAAAATTCATTCAACCGCTGACTTGAATGTTGATGTTTGTATCATCGGGCTACTACTGAGACATTTACAAATAGTGACTCTACCTGTTGTTACAATGCCGTTTTGGTATGTCATATTATGGATGTAATAAATCGTCATGATTGATTTTCACGCCATGTAATTTCATACAAGCATGGTTGGCTTATGCGAATTGTTCACATGGGAGCCTGTATTACACGTAGCAAAACTTTTTATATACCGTAGACATAGCTTCTCAGATTCAACACATTTGCCGTTCTCAAGTGCCACTGAAAATACAGAAGACATCATGTAGCTATGAGAGTATATATGTATTTTTTTTTATTCTTACATACATTATAACACTTAAACATTAATTCCAAAAAAAGAAAAGGGAATCTAGAAGCATGACACACAAGATCATAGTATAAATGTTGTCAAAAGTGCTCGTCTTCCCCCCTGAATTCATTTTGGGAAGCTATTGGCATGTTCCATCCAATTGCCAGCTGAAAACTCTTTGCCGTTTTAATTTCTCTTTTGCATTTAAACACATTTCGGCTTACACTGTATCTGCATAAAAATCGAAGAGGAAAGGGCTTTGATGAAGGAACTGGTTCCGGACTTTCATGTTCATTACGGCATTTCTTACTGTATGAAGTCTGAAAAGCAAGATTCAACTATAATCTTTATTGCTCAATTAATATATTGTTTGTATATTATTATAGAACTTTTAGAAGACTTTCAGTGCTCTTTTCCTGTATCACATTGTACACAATATCAATTTTTAAACATTTTTCGAGATATATAAACTAATATACAAAAATAGGTCAATGGATAATGTAGCACACAACCTGAAGGATTACAAGACTAAGTTTTTACCAGGAAAAAATGATTTGGTTAAAGGACTCGGCAATTCAATCTAATTTCGTTACTGTAAGTGCTCAATAAAATAGAATCTGTAGAAGAAAGCGACATTCTCTTCTTCTTCCCTTTCCTCCAACTTTCTTTACCTCCTCTTCTTGACGACATTATAACAGCTAATATAGCCATATATGCTTCATTTTAAATGTTGTTGGTTTTTACTAGTGTATCTAGTCCTACCTTCCGCCGTGATCGCTTTGCCATACAATAATGATCGACAGCAACCGTATAATGTCGATGTCAGCCAGTTTTCTCAATTCTTTTCATCACATTTACTATTTGACCATCTTGATGGAACATTGACTGTTTTATCAAAGCGCATTTCTTTGCATTTTCAAAGCTTGATCCAAGTTACTGTACAGCCACCAGGTGGCGGCGTTAATGATGATTTCGAGGTGGATATCGATTTATTAAGAGGTCAGCTACAAGGTGCTGTTGGCTGTAAGTAGTAATTTATGGTATATACATGCTTTAATTCAATGTAGCTAATAGACATTGTAAAATTTGTAGCTTTTATTGAAGATTCGTTGCCCACGATTTGGAATACTCGATCCAAAGTCATTGATAAATCTTCCCTCACTCAGTATATCGAAAAAACAACGTCTGACTATTGTGCTATTAATGTGGACAATACATTTATAAACACTTGCATACAAAAAAACATACAGGAGATTGCAGCCCGTGTAGATCAATATATTCAAGACCACGTTAATCGCATCTTATGGTTAATTGCCACCGAAGATCTTCCACCTTTATTTCAGACAACTCAATCACATGTCAATGGCATTTTGGCCCATTTCAATCATTATCTGGTAAAAGGTAGAGACCGTAAACAATTCAAAGAGCTAAAGAACACAATTGTCATTCAGCACAATCTCGAAAATTCAGTTGAACTGATTTCTTATTTGGAAATGGCAGTAAATTCACATCATCAATCACTCGAAAATGCGTCCCATACTTCACTTCAAAAGTTTATTTCACTTGCTCGAGTCAATTAAGCTATATATATAACAATTACTCATTTACATACAACATTTCGAAAATAGCATTTTATTATTATTATTTGTACTATATAAATTTCAATAAACAAAAAAAACAAACAAAAAAACAAAAACTTTTCTGTATAAATCAAAACTATGAGACTCAAGAGATTCGCTATTATCCATTTGTTTATTTAGCAATAGCTATATAGAGATGTGCTGAGACAAGTTGGAAAGCTCCACGTTCGATGATCATTTGCCTCAAATCAAATATACTTCAAAGACATATAATGCGCCAAACTAAATGTTGCTAAAGAAGCAGAGAAGATGGCAAAGCATGTATGAAGAAAAAACAATTTAAAACGAATCTTGATGATATACTTTAGCAAATAAACACCATTTTGTGGATGGGATGTTTCTACTTACATTCGTCTGCAAATCACATTTACATTTATAATATACAATCTCTTTATTTCTCAACTAGTCAACAATTAAGTCCTTAACTTTCCAATCCTCGTACGTTCCATCAGGCATAAACCGACGAACAATCAAAGGGATTTTCTTTTCTCTTAATTCTCTATTGGCAATTTTCAAAGCATCAGATTCGCCATCGATATCGATCATCACTGGTGCATTTAAACTAGATATGACTAGATGTGAGATATGCACAGATACGACAAGCTAAAAATGCCTTTTATCATACCTGATTTGTAACGCCCTTGTGCCCAAAATTCTAGCTCTTTCATACTTTGTTAAATGAGGTATGGTAATTCTTTCTGTGCGTTCTGCAGAATTTGTTGTTTCTGTTGTGGTATTGCCTGCCATCACATCTTCGAGAATAGCAACTGATTCTCCAGTATTTTCGTCAAACGTTGGTTCTTCCACTGGCTAATGACAAACCCATTAGTACATGTGTTTGACCTCGGGGTTCGAGCAAAATTCGTACCTCTTCTTCGTAGTGATCTTGATAGCTAAGAAAATACAAAAAAAAAATAAAGTTTATAATTTAATTATTCATAATTTCTTTGGATCTAACTTACTCATTGTAGTCTTGAGGCTCGTCGTCTTCGTAATCCATTATACTAATATTTTGTTGTAGAAGAGAAAAAAAAAATGATAGCTCTTGCTACACGGTCGATTACGTAATATGAAATTTTTTAAGCAAATGACGTAATCATTTTATAGAATTATGACGTAGCAGTTTATAAGCAGTGCATATCTAATAGATCAAAAATCGCTCTCAAATGTCACTTTTGTCTCAGAGGAGGCGGTTTGACACGACGGAATGGCTGAGGGGAACTATCAGTGTTTTGGACAAAAGCAACGCGCAGCCTTTTCTATTGCGAACTTGCATACACAACCATGGCAACGAATCAACGTATAAAAATCAATAACTGCATTGAGAAAGAGGTAGTAAACGAATCTGTTGCGAGACAAAAGGAAGATGAATAAAATTATAGCGTTATTGATGTTGACGATGAATCAAGTGCTTGAAAAAATCCTACTCAAAATCCAAAATACCCCGCATTCAGGTTGCCTGTCGTTAAGACAGGGAAATGAACTCTCTCTCTCTCTCTCTCTTCACAAATGTTGAAATCCTTGAAATTTATAAAAGACAACCTCTACCGATAATACATAGTATATATGGTCTTTTGTTTACTGGTCATAGCAAGTGTCATGCATGTACATTAAACCCGGTGCTGGGATTGGGGATTTGTCTATGCATATTTGTTCTTAGTATAGACGTTGTAGGCATTGCGTGTTGGGAATATCATAAAAGAAAGATATTAAGAACATCCGATCTTTATTTAAAAGATGAAGACGGTTAAGAAATGTATCGATTTCAACGAATGCATGTCCACTCATTAAGAGATCAAACTTAAAATGAAACATTTTTAAGAATTATTCGATCCAAAAAATAATTTTCGTATATGATGAATATTAATGCAACATCGTGTTCCTGTTTAAGGTATTTCAGTTGTAGTCTTTGATGAAGATATATTAATAATATCAGCTGGGAGCATTTTTTGAAGGCAACGGAAGTGGTATTTTAAAGATTTTTCAAAGGTCAGAAGCAAATTTTAACATTGCACGCCATGTCTGTTTTACAGAACATGTATGCTATTTATTAACATTTTGTAAACGACCGTCATTTCTTTGGACGTTATGCTTAAAGACTTAAACACTACACTCATATGTATACAATCTGATGCGATTGTACTGTTGTTGCTGTTTGTTTTATCTCAATCGATTCACAGGAGACAGATAACCCTGAGGCCAAGCTATTATGCCATTGATAGTTTAAATGCACTGGTTGAGGTGAGCTATGTCCGTTGACATAGAATTTAGCCAACAATCGCTGCTGCGAATCCTCTTTGTTTTGAGCATATTGTTGGAGAAGATCATCCAATTTCCAGGTAAGACGATGCTTTGTCACCTCCCATATACCTTGGGGCGAGCTTTGTACGTTTGTTACCTGCTGGTCAGGCATACTTACCTGCACACTTCCGTTCAAAGTGCTTGTATCGTTCACAGCATTTTTACTATGTTTGATCATCAAGTACGATACACCATCGATGCACTTCCAAGAAGGAGATAATTGCACAGGCAAAGCCAGTGTGCTTGTATTAAGTTCGTATGCAAAACATGGCACTTGAACGTCGCTTTGGAAGTTACTGGTGTTGAGCAAATAAACGCCATTTTCTTGTGTTATAAACTGTGGATTAGGCGAAAGTTGTTCCATACCGTCTATGTGATGCAGCTGTAACGCGACAGATGAAGCTGAAGCAGGACCATGGTACGAAATATTGATTTGGCCTGAGATTAATAGCGAATCTGGACTTGTTAGTGTAATTTTTTCTAGAATAGAAATATGCAAATGCTGAGATGTCTGTTGATAATTGACTTCAGGTATGGGCTGAAGCCAGCTGGACGGTGTGTCGGTCAATGTGATTCCAGAATTCGACAAAGCAGGCGATTGAGATGGCTGCTTTAAGGTGTAGTTTGTACTGAAGTCATTATTAGATATGGTGGGTGATGGTGCTGCCATAAACGGGTTAGAGTTGCCTGTATCATTCGATGCGTTTGATAACATCGAATTTGTTCGCAGGCTATCTAGTCCATAGCTTAGTGTAGAGGAAAATAGAGTTGATTCAGTTTGGGATCGATTTACAAGACTAAATTAAAAAGGAAATTGTCAGATGTGAATATTAAATATTGGTTCATCGCATACTCTCTTCGTCCTCTGGCTTTTCTAGTGATAGTGGGCGTTCGCTAACACATATTAATGTTAGCAACTATCATACAATTTCAACTTTACATAGCTTACCTCTCGCAGCATGTTAGCCATTTTGTTAAAAGATTCGTTCGCGTTTACCGATTCCTCATGTAACGCATCGTTCTTTATGTTGATTTGCAATTTCTGATTCAATTTTAAGCTTTGGAAATCAGAGTCAAGATCATCCGAGGCGTTTCTGGAAGAAATATCTGAAGCAATGGTAGGAAAGCTATTGCTGCTCTGTGGTATCGAAAATCCTTCAGCATCCACTAAAGGTGTCTAAAGTAGACTAACTGGTTAGCTATGCGATATACACTTTCCAAGCACAATGTGCACTTACACTGTTTGTAGTAGGAGTCGAGATTGATTCTTCGATGCCAGAGGGTACTTCTCCATGGTTCGGTACAGGCTGTGTTGCAGTTTCAGATATAAATGAACGCATATGGTCTTCTTTTGCAACGTCAGAATAGCCATCGTGCTGTGATGAGTACCTGTTACTTGTTTACTAACCATCTCTAAAGAGGTAATGATAACGGATGGAAAAAAGAACCTACTCGTTACTCTCTGTCTTTTTCTTCTTCATGAACACAGATTTGACTAATATTGATCAGCATGAATTAGCCTCCAAAAAATGCGATTTTGTAAAACTTACATTTGTTTGTGGAACGGTGAGAGTCATGTGAGATTATGGTGGAAGATCTCTCTCTGTCATGAGCGGCAGTGTCACTATTGCCATCGTGCCCTAATGTGGTTAACCCTTTCCCTCTTTCCTTACAAAAATCATTGATATCATGTTGAACATTAAACACTTCAGCTGCAGATAGTGTAATACTGGCCATCTCCACCCTTTTCATTAACTGCTCGGACTGAATTTTCTCGAAATCCTCGACTAATGCCTTTAACCTTGTCAATCTAGCTTCGTCGATTTTTTGATGTAAATTCAAGTACTCAACGCCTTCATTTCGCCATGAAACTTTCTTTGCGCTAGAAGAAGAGCTTTTTGACTTTTTGAAAATGGTCCCTTTGACAGATGATAGCTTGTTGCTTTTACTCTCAAAAGATTGAATTAAAGGTTCCAGCTGTGTGGCGAATATTATCCGAAAATAAAATGTCAGTTTTCTCCCGAGAAAATGCTTTGAGTCAAGTTACCTGCTGCAGCCGATGATAATCTTCAGAGGGAGATGCTCTCAAAGGCTTTTCGATATTTTGAGATACTCTATGAGCCATCTGTTCGTGGTAAGTAGCGACCTGGTTGAATTCTTTTAACAACAGCTCCCAAATGGGCGCAAAATGTCTATAATTGTTAGTTAAGACCGGTAGCATAAATGGTGTGTTCCAAATACTAACCCTAAAACACCTGGGTCCATAGTGTACAATCTTTTGGATGCTTTTGCTAAACTTTTGGAATACACGTCTTCAATTTGTGATCTTTCTTTGAAATATTCAGCTATTTCCATGTCGAGTGCCATTGCGTCCTTCAATCTGGTTTGAGCGATCGAAATTCCTTCTCTTGGATTTTTCGTCTGAGCGATGGAACAGCCTTAATTTTCAAATAATAAAGCATTCATCCTGTCGTCATATTTACCAAAAAGGCGTCAACATAAGCATTTGAAGTAGGCATTTATTATTAGAAAAAGAATGATATCGGTCTGATTGCTGTTTCGTTAAATAGTAGTACTAATAATAAAAAGAATGGTTGAAAAGAGAGAAAGAAAGAAGAAGAAAATGAAAGCAAAAAAAAAAAAAAAGAAAAGAAGAAAACAGAATCCCAGAAAATGCAGCATTACTCTTCATCCTCAGGATCAGCGCCGAACTGCTTGTAGTCAATCTTCTTTCCGCGAGTTCTTCTGCCGCCTGAAATGATTAAGCTTGTATCCAACACTTCTAATTCGCTCTCTAGATCGAATAAATTTTTGTTAATAATCATCAGCATGACACAATCTACATAACCATCGTACCGGAAATGTCGCTCTTGTCATTATCAGACGCATCATCATCACTTTGTTTTTTGCTGGATTTGTCTTTGGGCTTTCTGCTAGAGCTACTACTGCTGTCACCTTTGCTAGAGTTTTTTTTGGGCTTGACAACCTCTTCATCAGAGGAGTTGCTCTCTTCCTCACGCTCCTCTTCGGATTCTTCTTCTTCTTCCTCGTCCTCCTCATCAGATTCATCATCACTGCTGCTGTTCTTTTGTTGCTTATTTTTGCTGACAATATTGCTGTCAACAAGCCAATTCAGTATAAATACAAAGCCATAGCAACAAGTCGATTTCAATCTTACCGCTTCTTTGAAGCCTTTTTTTGAGGTTTCTCATCATCGCTGTTTTGTACTTCAGCGTGTTTACGCTTGTTTGCTAAGGCTAAAAGCTTGGAACGACGATCAGAGTCAGACATGAATAATTGATTTGAACAGGTGTGAAAGGGATCAATAGAGAACAAGAGGCTCAACAAGTACCAGATGGCTCGCGTTCGCAGTCAATTCAAGAGGGAAAATTTTTTGCAACTCCTTGATGTGAGTGTAACTGTTCATTGTTTCCCTGTTTTGGTTCAATATTTTCAAAAAATTTACCAGCGTTGTAGTAAATGATATCTAGATGATGATGTTGTTGTATTCGCACTTGCACTCAAATAGTAAAACTGAAATAGAGTCTTAATTTAAGTCGTGATACGTAAACAAGTTATCCGACATTCGCCAGTAGTCAATGCCAAATTCCAATATACATTAGCTCGGATGATCCTGTTGTATCCAGACTAGAGTTATACATAATCTAATAGTATGATTGTGATAACAGAAGTGATATTCGACCCTAAACTATACCTATTATTATCACCACTGTAAATGAGCATTGAATCATTCATAAAGTGTAAATAGCAAGGCATACCTTCCTGTCCTGGTTATTTTAAAAGGTTATCCTTAAATAAACCTATCAAGCCTCAACTCCTCATAAAATATAACATACGTATATTATTGAAAAATCAAACACGTAATATATATTTGAGGGAGGATGTAATAAAATAAGTGGATAGAGTGATAATAGGTATGTATACTACTAATGATAGTGTTCAGACCAGAAAGTTGAATAAAACGGAAGGCGTTTCATGGTTCTTTTTCAAAATACTTGCGAGAGTCAGTTTGTAGGCTAGACTCCTCAATTAAAATGGGCACTCACCACTGGCAAAAGCATGTGTATACAATGACAGTATAGTAGTAGGCAGAAAATTCTATCCGAGCAATACGTTGCCATTCAATTTCAAATTATGCCTCAAATCTTTATTGCTAAATATCTCAAGCACTTTTTAGGGCAGCGCTGTTGTAGATCAGCATAAAATGAGCTATCATATAAAAGGATCTCTGTAAATAAAATTATTCAAATCATCCAAAAATATTCTACAAAGATCACAATCATCAAGGCCAGGCTAGTACGGATTCAAGAATAAATAGTAGCAACTCCAACACTCGTCAAATCAGCCATTAGTTCTCTCTTTCTCAATCCTTGCTGCCAAGACGTCCTTGATGAATAATTCACTATAATTAGGGTTCATATCCATAATAATCATTTATCCTTGGAAAACTAGTATAAAAAGATGACATTTTGACTATCTTCATCTCAAAAATAAACATGTTGAGATCTACAAGATCGAAAAAGTAAAAAATAAAACGTTGAATTAACGAGATGCGAAAACTTAAGATTACTTTGTTAAAGATTCAACTTTGCATCTGCTACTGTATTTATATATACTTTTTACAACTACTTATTTAAAAAACTAGTCGATACCAATCGATAAGAGTCATTTGCAAGCAACATCTCATATCTTAAATTATGGCAGATCACCTGGAGTTAACCAAACAATCAGAGAGATTGTCTTTATTCCGAGAAGAATATATAATCAGAAAGATAGATGAGATAACTGACAAGGAATCCTCTGAACTATTATAAATTATTAATTAGCTAATTTTTTTTTTGGCAAGAACTAGGATATGAGTCTATCAGATATGAATAGAGTTAATATGCACATGTATTATGATAGAAGATGGCGCATATGCAGAATGAACTACTATGCACCCGTAATACAAATTGTTGCGCATATGCCATCCAAGACTTCGATCGCATATGTAGCTAAAATTATTATACACATATCCAGCCCCTAATTCATTAGAACAGCACAGTTTATTAACATGTGAAAAGGCTAGACGATAAGTAGTAGTTTGTGCTTAGTAGCGTATTTATTATGTTCAAAAAAAGTAGGATGATATGCGTGGACGAAGAACGATCAATTATTGTGAGTGCTTTTTCATTTTATATTATAGTTTAGTCTGTCAATGTATCGATACTAGTGTAAGTGGCATTGTGTCTAATAGTCGGTTTCATGGGTAATATCTCAGTTATCCAAATGTAACTACCAAAGCTATATTGTTATATGTATTCTCCACCTAGGTTATTATACTCTTCATGCTAATAAAAGTCATTCTTTCTTCTTCCTTTCCCTCTATCTATAAATCCAGTTCCTCACTTTATCTTGGTATTCCTTGGCTAGCACTTTTTGATTCTACTTAGTTTAGGTTTATTAACAATGCATATCTGCTGTGACAGGTCTTGATATGGGCACAGCAAACGATTGTTTATGATAATAGCAATGTGAAAGTAATAAAGATTATAAAGTCACCAGATATTACAAACTGAATGTTTTTATTGATTGTATTTTTTACATAGAATAAATATACATGAATCAATCGAAGAATACAATCAGACCACGTTTGACATCATTCAATTGTCAAACAAAATTATAACACAGTAGTAGTCAGAGCAAGATCTATCTATATTTAATCAGCTAAACTATTATGAACATAAACCATACATCGAAAAGTTTAGCTTCGTAATTTAGAACAAGTAGAACCCAATCAGATAGTTACTTATACAAGAGATTTCACCATCAACTTAGAATTACCGGTGTACCAGATCCGATCAGGAACGGTTGCCATGATGTGACTATTGGATTCTATTGCACCCATAGATACCAACAATATTCCATAACCATGTACGCGATGATATCCACAGGCCAACTCTTGATGGTGATCCGACCAGTTTTATTAAATGTGTGTTTATATACATTCAACTCCACTCATAATTCGATCTCTGGTCAGACAAATCACAAGTAGCCAAATGGTTGTTAGTGTTTATGATGCTCTTATATTCACATTCAATTAAAGAGGGCAAGAGAGTTTGCGTTTGATATGATTACACTGAACGGATAGATTCTGACAAATCAAATGGTTGACATCATTATTGAAATTAGTTTTTATCTGAAGAAAGAGTTTTAGCAATGCAACTGTTTCTTAAATGCTGCCAAAATTCAATATTTATGTTGTAGACAAACACTGTTGAGTCAACATCTCTTCTCTCTGGTTTATTATTTTATATAAAGAAAAAAAAAAAAACTATATTACAAACTCTAAACAAAATTTCCAATTATCTTTTACTTTCTCTTTCCCTTGGTAGCAACCTTCTTTGGTGGGCCACCGCTTGCAGCAGCCTTCTTCATGGCATTTGAGACAGCTTCATCACTTTCAATCCAAGAAATGTCACCCAAATCCAAATCACCAAAACGCTTTTGAAACTTTGTCAATTGCTCACTTTCATCAGTAACGCCCTCCTTTAACATGGAAGGATTCCAAAGAGGATGGTTGCGAGTATCTTTGGTTAAACGAATCTGGGCACGAGTAGGTGAAGTAGTTCTAACAGTGTAGGTTGCGCCATTGCTTAGAACAATAGTTTGGAGAAACTTCTCTGGCTTTGAGTATGTTGATGCCTTTCTGATTTGCACAAGCTGGTTTGTAACTCGAATCGCTACGGTAGAGTTCAATCGAAACATGATGAAATGCTGTGTAAAACAATAAAAGCCCTTGTTTAAAATAGGATACCGTACAAGAGGGGCCGGGTATTGATGGATTTGCTTGATGAAAACTAGTCACCTTTATACTGCGAAACGACTCAATTCCTAGGGACGAACATCCTTAGACATCCTTCGGCATCCTTGTCATATTCATTCTTACTTTGTAGATCATGCTTAGAATCAGCCAAAATGTAAAACACAGGCAATATTTGCATGGGCCTACATTTTGCAGATATTTATCAGAACAAGCATCAATTGAAAAGGAAGCATTAGCAGAAAGTAAATCGGATGTGTGTGTGATTAGCCAGTCGACATTAAAGGATAAGAAATCCAGAAGAATTAAAAAAGCTCAAGGATTAAGAGATTTTGCGATAAAAAAAGGCATCCGGCTTTCGCAGCGATTGAGAGCTTCTATGATAAAAAATGAACTTGCCAAAGGCAATTGGATTGAAGTACCCGAGAATGTAGCATATACACGTAGCGCATTATTTAATTTTCTATAAATGATCTTATCTGACATGTTCACAATAGGTGTACCACCACCGAATCATGTTGAAGTCCCAACGCTTGCGCATGGTTTAGAAAAGGTTTTATTCAAGTAATGTTTTTTTACATGATAATTATACTTCAATTACTGACTTAGATAATTAGACCTGGAGTACATTTTCTTCGAGATCCTGCAACAAAGCTCTACAATTTCACATCATATTTGGAGAATATTACACAGCCAGTAGACTTTGATTATGACTCACTGCAGCCTTATATCACTTCTTCACAAGATACCGTAAGTTGTCACTTACTAACTGCTTATATACAAACAAATTAATCATCTCAAACTGCCAAACAGACTTTGGTTGATTTAGCTAGAAAAATGCAGAAGCGGTACATTGGATCAACATCATCAGTGTCTGCGACGCTATCCCATTTTTACTTTGTCATGTCAAACTTCAAACCAGTAGAGACTTCTTTCTTATCCCAGGCATTCCAAAATGAGGCAAGTAATAAAAAACACCTGGCTTTTTTTTTTAATTTAGATGTTAAAAACGTCGAGTTAGTCGAAAGAATTCACTAGAGGATCAAGAACACCAGCCTCTATCTATCTCAGATGGAAGGATGGAGTGTATGCAGTTGATGCGGACAAGTCTTATGATGTAGATGAAACAATATTATCCGTACTTGTAAGTTTTTTTTAGCGAATGTTGATTGTGGAAAGCTCTAGACATTGACTCTGTGATTTTGACCAGGGGAAATCCATGGAAAAAGTACTGACTTCTGAGCCTGATGAATTTGAGAAATGTCTTAAAGAGAACTCATCACAGCTAACAGAGGAAGAAAAAAATCAAGCAGAATCATATGCATATGGAGAGGTAGAGTCATCTTGTTTACAAGATATACAATATGTACATATTCGGATTAACGCTTTTTCATTGTTTAAAGTGTGGAAAATTCTTATTGAGATCGCAGCTTGACTGCTACGATCCCAAGCTACCAAGAGGCACATTTGATCTCAAGACAAGAGCAGTTATGCCAGTTCGATTAGATATTCAAAATTATGCAGCAAGTAGTGCGTTTTGTTTGCATGCAATTATTTTATTTATACATATTGAACAGGAATATTTGGGTTACAAACTGAAGCGTTACAAAGGATTGTATGAATCATTCGAGCGTGAATACTACGATATGATACGATCTGCATTTTTAAAATACTGGTAAGAAAGGCGATATACACATATCTATTTGTTCTTACCTAATGTCTCTATGTATAGCTTCCAAGTACGCATAGGACACATGGATGGTATTATGGTTGCGTATCATAATACTAGCAAAATATTTGGTTTCCAGTACATCTCTAGAGAAGAAATGGACTCTCGTTTATTCGGATCTTCTAAAATTGGCAATCAAGTGTTTCGAAATGCATTAGTGATGTTTGAATCTATTTTAGACAGGGCGACAGAAAAGTATCCTCAGCAAACTTTGAGGCTGTCATTTGATACACGAAAATCAAACAAGTTCAACAATGCCACCACTTACATTTTTGTGGAAGCAGTGCCTAATGCTGCAGCAAATAAAGAAGCAACAAACACAAAGCCTGAAAATCAATATAATCCTTATGACAACCTAACCATGTATTCGCTCCAAACACACTCATTAGTAAACAATGAAGCCATACACGGCCCATTGCAGTTCAAAAACCCTCATACTGATACCTGGTCTGTACATACAAAAATACAGGAAGTGTTTCAAGATGACCTCGATAAGAAAACAAAGCAGTTCATCCAAATGCGCAAATTTCAAGCATCTGTCTATCTACCTTCAACTAGAAGAAACCCACTTCAAGACCTGTTTAAACGAATCAGCCAGAGAGAATTGGGAAATGAAATACAATAAACACGCTTTATTTTTATTTTATTTTATTTTATTTTTTTAAAAAAAAAGGTTCTTTGCAGGGTATTGAAAAAAAAAAATGCTTGGAATAGAATTTAATATTGACGACATTCCAAATCGTGCACAGGCTTGTGTGCTTTAAGACAGCGGATACCACAGTAGTATTGTGATTTACATTTCGAACAGACTGGCATTCCTCTTTTCTCGACACCACAGTTGGAGCACGACATGGAGCACGATGATGATGCACCGCTAGAAACAGAAGATGTCCTGGATGGCAGTTTCGGTCTGGTGGTGTTGTGTTGATCGGTAATTAACTGTTCAAGAGCCATTTTGGCGGACTGCTGCAGATTCTGCTGCTGGGCGTCCAACAGAGTTGGATGCACAGATAGACACTTGCGATAGTAGGAGATAGCTTTGTCCAAATCCATGTCCTCACAGATGTGAGCACGACAGTAGTAGACAGATATACGAATAGCACGGCCGTAATCCTCACGCATTACCAGCTGCTGCTTGCTGTGTGTACTTACATTCAAAGGCAGAGACAAAGGGATATATCTGTCTGTCTGCAGGCTGTCATCCTTGATCAATTTACCCAATTCACGTAATTCAGTCATCAAGACTGGTAACCATGGCAAATGCGTTGCTCTTGAATTGTCAACATGGCATTGTATCAATGCAACAGCTTGCTGAACGATAGCCAATAACGCTGCATTGGTCTGAATTGACTGTTTCCTCTTGCTTAAGCGAAGCGCAATGAGATGATAGTTTGCGGTGTTGTCACAGTTATAGCATGTGCCTTGGGAGTCATGGCTGTATTCTGTGGTTGCTGCCATCTGGTATGCTGCCTCAATTGACTCGTCCGGCTTCAATTGATGCTCAAGATGATCATTTTGGCTAATGAATGGAGATTTTTCATTATCAAAAATTTTGTTGTTGGGAAGAAGCAGAGTAGGCATTTTCTTTTTTGGAGAGAAAACTGAAACAGGAAGGAAAGAGGGGAGATTAAGACTAAAATACCAAGATAATCGATATTTAAACGAGTACAAAACCTTGATTGCAGCATGTTGGTTCGCTTTACACAAAATATCAACACTGCGGAATATTTTGGCTTTGGAACTCAAAAGACCAAACAAAATCAAACACTTGAATCAAGTGACCCCATGTGCCTTTGTTGTTTTGTTGATGGAAGACATATTCAGGCAAATAAAACTAGTGATACTTGTAATGTATAACACAAACCAACGATGTCAGCGTGAATCAATTGCCACTGTGATATTCAACTTAATGGCTTTGTTTGTTTCCTTTGCATTCAAACAACCAATCAAATCAAACTATAGTTGCTCGTGGTTGTAAACCTCTCCTTTCACTGGCTTACAAACTATTTGTATAACCTGGGCATATTGTCCTCACTGATATTCATTTAGTTGTAACGTGTCAAAGTCAAATAAAGACGTGTAGATGCCTCAACTAGGAATATATACAATTAGAAATCAAGAAAATTCAACATTAGCCGTATATTATTGTTGATACCTTCTTTCATCATTAGCTTTATTTATTTGTACATCATACTATAGTTTGCTAATTATTTGGTCTTTGCCGAGGGCTGTCTAGAATTCTGTTATTGGTGTAACTTTCCTGCAGGTCAAAGGAAGCTTATTTTTTCTTTTGAATGTATGCATAGTTTATTAAGAGCTATTAAAGTTTCAGATACGAGCAGATCAATCCAAGTGTTTAAATTGTCGAAATGTTGTCTTGAAATACAAGGTATTTGAGTTATTTTCAATACAAGATCTACCGACGGATTTAGCCATCCTTTATGGTAGCTTTGTAATTTGGCCAAAACATCGTAACACGAACTCTAAATGTTGCAATTTATGTGAACACAAATTATTAATAGGGTTTTCCTTTTTTTTTTTTTTAAGATTGTGGCTATTGGGGAATTAGGTTTATCATTTATTCACATGTGTTTCAATCAGTGGCATTGCGCATAGTCTCTTGACGACATGTACCTTACATTAGTAATATGTACCTTAAAAAAGAAAAAAAAAGAGTGCTCAATGTATATATCATCTTTCAGTACAATGCCGCTCTTCTAGAATAAGCTATAAAAAAAGAAAGCAGCCTCCATGTATGCGCTTGAAACTGATTTGTTTTACTTGTCGCATGAAACGCGATATTTTTTATTCTGAAATTTGTTTTTACCAACAGAATATTAGCGCAAGTCATATCCATCAATCAAATTGTGCTAGTTCTATTTATGTATGTATACGCATATACTAGAGATATTTAGCATAACTGGCTTCGATGCAAAAGCAGCTATGGAAAAGGAAACTTATTCTTGGTCTATCATACCATGACATATATTAATTTTGCCACATATATGAAACAGGCAGTTGATTGTCCCTGAAATAACACCCCCCCCCCCTGAATTGAATTGATATGTTAAAGTAATAATCAAATGTACATTGAATATGAAGACATTCCTGATTTACAGAAGATAGAGATCTCATGGCTTCGTACTACTCAAGCTGAATATAAAGAAGCTTAATATTTTAGGGTCAGCAACTATAGTATATCGTATTTTCAAATCAAACTCACAAAATATTTGGGGGTACCTACAAAATCTGAATATAAATCTCACAAAAATGATCTAATCAAACTCACAAAATTGACCTAAGGATTATAATAAAATAGCATCATGCTTTATGCATGTTGGCGTAGCATGTCTATATATAAATATACTTCGTTCTTCACTTATCATCTTTACCACCTAGTTTTTTGGAATTATAAAATTATCTCTTTATATTTAAAATGTCATGCCTAATAAAAACTTTCAACGCAACATCACACATGCAACTGTGGAAACCCGAGAGAAAATCTGTTTTGACCATTTTATGGGTTTGATGACAGTAAAAGAAATCTGTCAAAAATATCGAATAGCTGACAAAACAGTCAGAGATATCCTTGATCGATTTCCTAAAACTGACTCTGTTGAATTCCGTCCTCGGGGAGGCCCACGAAATGTAAAGATTCAGCAAATCCACTCTGAATTTTTAAGAAATATAATTGATGAAGAAGATGAAGGAAATATTTGACATTAGAGCAACTGCAGCAAAGACTCATCGACGAGTTCCCAGTAGAGTTTCCTTCAAAAAATGCAATTGGGATTTCTACAATCCAAAAACATATAACTCATAAGCTGTGCTTGACTCTCAAGAGAACATCGCCAGTGGAAGAAATACAAACAACTGAAAGAATAGCAAGAGAGCGAAAAGATTATTGCACTGGCATTTCGCTCAAGGGCATTAATTACATGACAAATTGTATTTTTGTTGATGAAAGTGGATTTAATGCTTGTATGGTACCTGGACGTGCGAGATCAGCCAAAGGAAAGAAGGCCCATGTAACCACAAAGACGAAAAGGCCAAGAACATTTCAATCATTGGTGCTATTTCAGCAAAACGGGTTGAATCTTTACAAGCTGTTATGGTAGATGGTTCTACAAACAGGTTTATCTTTGCTGAATTTATCAAGCAGCTGTTAGAATGGGTTGATAAAGAGTACCCACATCAAGAATTCTATTTTATTATGGATAATGTCAAATTTCACAAAAGTCCTATTGTACAGGATCTTTTTAAACACTCAAAACATAGCTGCCATTTTCTGCCACCATATTCTCCTATGCTAAATCCTATAGAAACTAGCTTCAACAAATTGAAAAACTTTGTTAGAAGGAACCCAAAGGAAAACAAAGAGACTATCTTGGAGCTCATTAAGGAAGCAGAGAAGAAAATAACGCCTCAAGACTGTGAAGGATGGGTCCATCATTGTGTCAATAATGTCAATAGATGTATTGCTGGAGAAGATCTCACGTTTGAAAATTAGTGTTATGTTTTATTGAATAAAATGATTCTCTTTATCAAAGTTGTTATTCCTAAGTACTGTCGGTTCGATAAGTAATTTTTGTGAGATTGACTAGATCAATTTTGTGAGTTTGATTAGATCATTTTTGAAAGATTTATACTCAGATTTTGTAGGTACCCCCAAATATTTTGTGAGTTTGATTTGAAAATACGATATGCGTATATCAATTCTATTCGTCCTATACGGTATACCTTAAGCTCTTTGAAGTTAATCTTTGAAGTTAATGATTGGATCTGTCAGTTTTAAGGTCATTATGTATAGCAATAGAAAGATCTATACTGGCTCCAGTGGCTGAAAAGCGTCGCATTCCGTCAGCCTTCTTGTCACCATGTACCTACTTTTTTTGTATTATGTGACGCTGCCGGGTAAAGTAGATGGGCAAAATATGTCTCCAGTGATTATGATTCTTGGGTGCGCAAGACCCATGATCAGTGTTTTTGATTAACACAGTATCAGCTTCCATCCGTATTATTCTGCTAATAAAGTTGTATCTCTCAGCTTGGATACCGGCTGCTAGGACACCACTGCATGGAGATTTCGTTGTATCCTACTGAGCACCAATAAACTTGGCTTTAAACAATTTTTCGGTACATAATTGCTCAGTCAAATCAGCAAATGTTTACTTGGGAACCAAAAATCAATGAGGTTTTGCTTTTAATCGCACCATGTGAACCCATATACACTTGGCTTGATGGAAACAGATAAACAATGGTATGTTGCGTACTTCAAGTTTCTACAAATGTACATCATTTAGACATCCAAACGATGCTTGCGGTGACTGTCCGGACTTTATTCGTTTTACAAAAAGGCCCTGGCAATTGATATTTATGTATTCTTTTCCCCAATTTCACTAGCATTGTCAAGGAACTATGCTTCGTAATCCAAGCCATTTGAAACGAGTATTGATTAGTAAATATACAGCACCTACAGGCTGCAGCATCGTATTTAAAAAATGTCAAAGATCTTTGTATTCCACTGCACCAGGTACATGCTTGCATGGATAAAATTTAAAAGCCCCTCCCTTTTTTCTAAATGACATTTGTCAAGTAGACTTTGAAATTGGAAGCAAGGAAACAAAAATAAATGGACAAGTGATTGCCAGAGATGAATGGACAAACATCTCGCCCACAGTTTTATCCAAAGTCAACCGCAAATTGCACTTGCAGCCTCAAAATCCCATTTCCATCATCCGTCAATTGATCGAATCCAACTTTCAGGATTTTAAAACATATAACGAATTCAGCCCTGTTGTAACCACAAAGCAAAATTTTGATGATTTATACATCCCTGCGGATCATCCCAGTCGTACAAAATCAGATAATTACTACTTTAACAAGGACACAGTTCTCCGTGCACATACATCCGCTCATCAATTGCAAGGCTTGGCTTCTGGTGCAGAAAAATTTCTGATTAGTGGCGATGTCTATCGACGTGACGAAATTGATTCATCTCACTACCCTGTCTTTCACCAAATCGAGGGCTTTTTTTACCTAGATAACGACGTTTCAAAACTACAAGCAGCCCTGAAACGAATCCAAGCAAACAAAACACCCAACATTGAAGTAGTCGATGACACCATCATAAAACCGGAAAACCCTTATCAAGACTGCCACACACCAGAGGCCGTAGATCTGATTGCAGCACATTTGAAGCATTCAATCAACTCGATGATTAGAAATTTGTTTGCTGATGAAAAGGACCTGAAAGTCCGTTGGATTGATGCGTATTTCCCCTTTACTAGTCCCAGCTGGGAAGTCGAAATTTGGTACAAAGGCGAATGGCTGGAAGTGTTAGGTTCGGGCGTAGTCAATCAAAAGATCATGAATCAAGCAGGATTAGAAAATAAGATTGGCTGGGCCTTTGGTATGGGCCTTGAGAGATTAGCCATGGTTTTGTTTGGTATTCCAGATATCCGTCTATTTTGGTCAGAAGACAGACGTTTTATTGATCAATTCACTCCTGGAAAGATCAACAAATTTATCCCCTTTTCGAAATATCCCCCTTGTATCAAAGACATTTCATTTTGGCTTCCTAAAGACGAATGGCATGAGAATGATTTCTGCGAGTTGGTGCGCGGTGTAGCTGGCGATATTGTAGAGACAGTCGGACTAGTAAGTCCCTATTAGTAGTGCGGTAACAAGGGATTGCAGACTGATCCATTCAAACTATTTAGATTGACGATTTTAGACATCCCAAGACGAACCAACGCAGTTTGTGCTATCGTATCAATTACCGATCAATGGACAGAAATGTGACGAACGACGAAATCAATGAAATCCAAGAAAAAGTACGCTCCGTTGTACAAGATGAGCTTAACGTAAAACTTCGGTAGACTCCATCCACTATGAGAAGCGAAAATGACGCGCCTTTGAGTCGTGATTGTTCGTGTTGAGATTTTCAGATCGCCTGTTCCTATATAGATAAACATTCAATAAACACCCAACATGCAGCTTGCACAGGCTAAAGCCAATAAAAACAACCCTGCACCATTAATTGATACGGCATGTGATGGTTTGAACACACATAAAAAGCACATTTTTAACGTGATGAATTTAGGCCTTTAAATGGCCGAATTAAGGTGATTGTGCAATGATAAAAAGCAAACAAATCCCCCTGTTTTTGTTTCCCTTCCTTTGCCTTTTTCTCTTTTCTTTTTTTTTTTTTTCTTTTCAGAAAAAGACACTAATTATATTAAATGGATGCAAAGGTCCAAGTAGCTTCCTCGTCACCGTCATTATCTGCTGCTGTTAGCTTTAGTCCAAACAGAAAAACGTAAGACCCCAACAACATTTGATCGTCTTGTATCTAACAAATTGCTCGACAGCAATACACTCGCAGTATTTTCTTCAATTGAGAATATCGACAATAATGCAATGAGCCAGAAATTACAGAACATCTTGCCTTCAAAGCAATATTACATTCCACAAGAGCCACATGACAAATTCTACGCAATTCATCACTCCCAGCAGCTGCCAAAGTGCGAAAATGATAGTGAAAATACTGAACCAGCCTTGGCTTCAAAACCCAAAAAGAGCAACCGCGGCCGCAAGAGAGTGAGCGATAAGTCAATAGCGGATAGTACAGCACAGCAACATCAGCTCAACAAGCAGCGCAAAAAACCACGTCAGCAAACAAAAGCGCGTAAAGACCAACATTCCACACCTTCGTTATATCAGACATGCGTTGGCTTATGGCCCAAATCAAGCACGCTGGACGACCTTGCTTATGACCAAGTGAAAGCAATGAGCGACTTGCTGAAAGTAAGACTCTGCCAAGCCAAGTTCAAAATGATGGCCAAACTGGATAAAGACAATGAATTGTTCACCTTCTTATCTGAAGAGTACATGCCGCCCAGCTCAACATTGCGTTCATCTGTTCAACTGGCTTCAAGAAAGAGACGCAATAAATCGGCCATGTCTATTGTTGGCAACGGCAAAAACTTGTTTGCTCGCCATAACAAGTTTAACAAGACTGAAGCATCAGCGCCCACTAGCTCCAATGCGTTTTCTGAATCATTTGATCCAATGCGTCACGATGCTGTTGTAACTTCGCCACAAAGACCAAGGAGCCAGAAAGAGCGCAAGAGAAAGACACCCAAATCCGCAACACCCAAGCAAAAACGTGTTGCTACCCCAAAGAGAAGATCTGCTGCTGCTAATGTCGTGCCCATCACACTGTCAGACGGCTCCTCCTTTTATGTCTGCGAGCCATGCAACAAAAAGTACAAGAATCGAAACGGTCTTGCTTATCATCTGGAAAGATGCAAGAATTCGGATAAAATAAAGCAGCTACAGCCTTCGCAAGAGCAAGAGCAACAGCACGAGGAGAGCAATCACCATGTTGTTTGCTGTCAGCAGCAGAACTCGGAAAAGATGGCCTTGGTTCAATGTGATGGTTGCCATAGTTGGGCACATTCTGATTGCGTTGATTTAGCGGACGATACCTTGGAAGATAGTTTCTATTGCCCTGGCTGCAAAGAAAATAGACATGATGTATCTCAAGCTAATCAAGTCGGAAGAAATCTATTGAAATGTCTGCTGGAAGCTCAAGCAAGCGATCAGGAGCAACACCAGCAACAACAGCAACAACAACAGATGATAATGAAGCAGGATCAGATTGACCAAATTCAAGAACTCTTAAATAATCAAACGCCATCTCAGCAAAACGACACTCAAGAAGAAGATGAGCTGCTCAGCGCACTGACAAACCAAGGCGACGACCAATCTTCGCAGCTTCATATTTGGGATGACTTTAACGCATCTTTCGACAAGAACAATACTGGAGAGCAGTGGGGCTTATTAGATGACGACGAACCCTTTTCCAATTACGATACCGATATACCAAGCTCATCATGGAATATGAGTGACATAGCCATGTTTGGTCAGCCTCCTTCTCTTTTGTTCTCTGATAATTCAACCAATACCAATGATGATGCGAATGCTGCCATGATGAGCGATTTATCCGCTTCTTTGCCTCTAAACGATATAACCTCCACACCCAATGACCCTCTCTGCAGTGTTCCAACCCCCCTCGGTGATGTGTCTACACCTTCTGGTATCTCTTCCAATGCAAACACGCCCATTCAAACAGGCGATGGCTTGTGGTTCCAATTTGCCAATTTCGAAGATGACTATCAGTGCGACAATTAGTATTATGTAAAGGCTCAAATAAAAGATATTGACACACTATTTTTATTGTTATTGAAAAAGAGTTTCCTCGTGCTTTTTCTTTGGTTTGATAGTGCCAGGCTTTCCTTGTGCATCAGGGTGAACAGCCAATTCGTGAGGTACCTTGGAAATGCTTGATTTCGCAAGCATCTGCCTTAAATCGTACATAACTTCGGCATCTTTGTTGGATAAAAATGTGATTGCCACACCAGAATTACCAGCACGACCGGTACGACCAATACGATGGGTATAATCTATACAAAATACTCGTTAGCATAAACCTTGCCTATATCAGCCATGACGTATATGCATACCTTCTATCGTCTTTGCCATGTCATAGTTAATAACAAGGGATACATTCTTCACATCAATACCACGACCAGCCACATCTGTAGCTACTAGCACACCTGCAGATCCATTTTTCAGCTGAGCCAGAGCTAGCTCTCTCTGTTCCTGAGATTTACCACCATGAAGCGTAACGGCATGATGGCCTGATCTATTGACAGTTTTAGATAATATATCAACGCCACGTCTTTGGTTGACAAAAATAATAATAGGCGGTGCAAATTTGCCAGAGTTGAGAATCTCCATGAGACGATTACTAGAAAAAAAAAAAGGCCAAACGATTTAGTTGACAGGGTTTATACACACACTGAATACACTTACGTCTTTTTGCCTTCGTCGTTAATCATCTCTACACGCTGTTCAACAGATTCCACTGCTTGGCCTGCTTGGCCAATAGTTACAACTGCTTCTCGACGCAAATACTTTCTTGCAAGACGTTCCACAGCAGTTGGCATAGTAGCTGAAAACATGGTGGTCTGTCTATATTTGTAGCCCTGAGGGGGCTCCACTTGCATTTCATCGTCGTTCTCAGGCTTCATATTGGTAACCGGCAATGCATCCAAGATAAAGTTGACGTCTGCTTCCATGCCCATATCAATCATGCGATCGGCTTCATCCATGACAACATAAGTACATTGATTCAACACAAGAATTCGTCTGTCTAAACAGTCTTTCAAACGGCCAGGCGTAGCAATGATAATCTCTGCACCATTACGCAAATTGAATGATTGCTCCTCGATTGCATGACCACCGACGATGGATACACAAGTAAATCCCATAGGCGTGGCGAATTTGATAGTTTCCTCTTCAATTTGCTGCGCTAATTCACGAGTGGGCGCCATGATAAGAGCATAAGGACCTTCCGCCATGTTTTCTGCCGTAATCTTGGGCATATCCATAATGTAGGTCAACAGGGGGATCACGAATGAAGCAGTTTTACCCGAACCGGTTTCTGCGATACCAATGATGTCTCTGTTCTGGATGCCGATGGGGATAGCCTGTCTCTGGATAGGTGTAGGCTCAGCGTATCCAACGCTTTTAATAACATCCAGCATCTTTTCAGGAAGACCTGATTCAGCCCAGGAGCGAATGGGGTGGGGAATGTTGCCACCTTTGGTGGAAATATTAAAGTCTTCTTTGAAAATACGCCAATCTCGATCCCTCATTTGATCCAAAGGCTTCTCGGTCCAATGACGTTCATCCCATTTGGCTTTGGCCTCCTTATTGATGGACATTTGCTTGAGGGCAACTGCTCTTTCCACTTCTTCAGTCGTTCTGCGCTCCTTCAATAGTCGATCGTAGAATTCAGACTGATGCTTCTTTTGTTCTTTGGCATCGATACCCGCAAGATGTCCACGACCAAACATTTGAGCATTGTGTTTGTTGGCGTATAGAGGATTGATGTCGTGTGAGGTGTCTTCGCCAGCATCCCAGTCAAACACAAATTTACGCTCGTTCATTCTACGTATCTTTCTCTTTTTGCGCTCTCCACCAAAGTATCTCTCTCGAATTGCTTGTTTTTCCTTTTCAGTCAATGCAGCATCGTCGTCCTCTTGTGCAAGTCCAGCGTCATCGCCTACTTGTCGTCTACTATCACGGCTTCTTTTGCTACTGTAGTCGCCGCGCCTATCTCGTTCTTTGTTTCTGTCTGCGCGGCGATCCTCATAGCGTGATGACAAAGAGCGAGAAAAGTCGTTGTTCTTTCTGTACTCATCCTCTGCTGCGAGATCAAAGTTCTCTCTTGCCTTTCTGTCTTTCTCCTGCTTCTTTTTTTGCTCTTCAACCTGCTGCTGGCGTTTCTCCAGAGCCAATTTACTACGCTCTTCCTTTGTCAAAAACTTGGGCTTCTCTGTGAGCTTCTTCTCTTCCTGTTTCTTTTGTACCAGCTCCTCAATTGAAATCGGCACTCTCTTTCTGGGCACTGCAGGAGCTACGGCTTCCATTGTCGTATCCTCTTCTATTACTGCGTCTTTGTTGCGTCGATCGCTCTCCTGGGGACGCTCATGGTCGTATCGTCTGCCGCCACTGTCTTGACGTTCATCGTGATTTCTGCTTGACCGGCTGTCTTTGTAGTGATTGTAGCGTCTGTTGTCACGTCTATCATCATATCTGTCTTGGTTTCTTTCATTGCGACTATATCTTCTGTCGTCTCGTCTTGACGGTGAGCTAGAGCGATTGTATGAACTCGACATGCTCTTTGAATGAGAATGAAAGAGTCTTTCTCCTCTTCACGCAATGTTTTTAAATTGTTCGACTGCGGGGTGTTACTAGCAGGTGGACAGACATCTGCGACTACCGGGTTAGTCTTGGCGTTCAATGTCAATTCAGGCTGTTAAAAACAAGATTTTTGTTCCTTTTTTGAAATTATAAGCTTAATCAAAGCAATAATTTGATCAACTATAAACCTTGTCTGAAATTATAAGCATAATCAATTGGCATGATGGCACTAAAATTGTTTATTATTGTATCAGATCGTCAAATCGTAGCATACGACTTCTTAGTGATTTTGAGTTACATTCAGGATAAAAGATATCATTTAGATAAGGGCGGATCCCTTTTTATTATTTCAATCATACATTATAGCAATATGTCTGCAACAGAAACTATCGAGATGACAATCTTTAAAAAAAAACTTGAATCACCATCATCATCAAAGATAAACTTTCCAATCAGCGAGCCTGGTGTAAATAATCAACAGCAACAGCAGCAGCAACAACAAAATCACACAAATCAACTTCAAACATTTGAAAAGAAAGTTCCTACCATGCTTGCTCGGTATTGTTTCCTGCTTGGCTTGGGCATGGCTATCAGGGGTAAAGCTCATGGAGCCATTCAAGCACAATACACTGCCAAATGAGGGGGGGGGGGGAGGCGCTATTATCGTCATTTTCTTGCTTTCAGAGCTGATATTGGAAGTGTGTGTTATGCTGAAAAATATCGCTGGAGGTTCATTTAATAGTATAGGTTATCAATTTCGTCTTGCTGCCGTTCCTCATGTGCCGTATTGCCCGACTTTTAATTGCTGTCCATGCTGACCTTGACATGACAGTGCACAAAGGCTGGATGATTGCATTATCCACAAGCACAACTGTTTCCTCCAATGCTATCATGACTCGAAATGCAAATAGAAATGATGGCGCAGCTAAATATAGATTTGAATCAGCAAATGTTACAATGTGCCTATATGTTTGGGTATGTAGCATTTTTTAATGCTGCATCATAAAAATGTGCTGGGCATCTTCATATCTCTCGCACTGATGACAGAGTTTCAAAACGGCCCCATTGTCCTTGAGCCAGGCGCAAATCAAGAAAATCCTGATTGTGTTGGTGTTTTAAACACTCTGGGTAGCATTGTTTTAGCACCTTTAGTGGTGGGACAGATCATTCCTTACCTCTTCCCTGTACGGGGTAAAGTATTTAGCAGCAAATTGTAAGTTTTGAATCATCCGCGGCTTGACCCTACTGCGTCTTGTGTGCTGTGTCTTTAGTGATAGTGTGGCCAGCGATCCCTCTTCTAAAAAGAGCGGCGTCCACATTGTGGCCACCATATTCGTGGATATTTTCATGTAGTTGTTTGTTTGTTTGTTGCAAGATTGCCTTGGCCAACGAAACACCTGAATGAGCCCAAATGGGTTGCAAAATGGAGATTTTCAAGAAAGGATTCAGTGGCCATCATGACATGTATTGTGCAGACATAATATATGTAAAATTAGGCGTAATAACAATATATGCAGTACTATAGTGCCTCTAATAGCGTTTCTATGGGTATCCCATTGATCAACGTCTTATATTCCGATAGTAGCTGCGGTGTTATTGGTGTACTATAGCTCCCTCTTCTCATGTATCCTATATGCCAGTAAATTTTATAACACAACTTACTGAAATAGAGTGCCGTTCTTAATGCGCGAATATATATTTATTCATATATACTTTTCATCGGCATTCAGATGCAGACATTGAAGCAATGGGTTGAAAACGATTCAGCTATAAACGATGAAATTTACAGAGGTTTTACTCAGAATCAACCCAGTTATCAACCATGAGAAAAGAGCAAAGCAAAATAGTGCGCTCATGGCTTCAGCATGTCTTTTAGATACAATGTACTATACGTTCTCTACTTGTTTTTTCTCAATTTAATAAAGCCGATTGTTATATGAAGTTATTTCAATAGCTTAAAACTTGTGTATACGATGTGTATATTTAAGTCTATGTTAGTATTCTTGTCGTTTGTCTGAACAAATTCTATGTATGCTACAGAAAGTGGTCAGACGTGTACCAGGTTGTCCAGGTTTTGGCACTAGTATTACCCTTTCAGTAATCTCTGTGGTAAAGCATACTTATGTCCAAACACCTTGGGAATTTTCATTGTTGCAATATTTGCAAACTGTTAGCATAAAATCAGTAAAAAAATTTCCTTTTGTTGTCTCTTTACGTTCTAACTAAGACACTATGGCAGTGAACCAATCTCTATAGTACATATTCTTGTTGGTCGAGTTTATAGGGTTAGATGTACTCGCTTTTTATCAAAAACTATCAAAAAAGGTAATTTTTGAATATTTAAAAATTATTAATATGAAAAGATGTTTGCATAGCCTTGTAATCTAAATAGTTAGATGTAGAATTCTTTCATTGTCATAAAACATTTAGTACGCAAATCTGTTATATTTATGACTTTCTTGAGATATCTAGCAATGAATCTGTTTCAGCTCAATTTGAAACACACTGTTGAGATTGAATCTAGTTCAGCCTGCTATAGCTTTGTAGTCACTATAAATTGAATGCACCGACTGTTTTCAATTGAGGAGCAAAGCATGATCCTAATAGGTAGCTTGGCTATGTCTCGATATGAACCGATAGCTGAAATGCTGCATAATACTGGCTCGAAAATCTTTTTTATATAAGTTTATTTTCGGATGCAATAAATACCACCAAATTCTGAAATATAACCTTTTTCCCCGCTAAGAGGGTGTAATCTGCAATGTTTAATATTCTTGAGAAATATCAAGCAATAGATACATCTTTTTCAGCCAAACCCTATCTCTTTTGCTTTACTCTACAACATATCCAAGCTTCAAGCGCCTCTGACCATTATTTAAATTTTGCCCGTTTGGGGCCGCAAACTTCATATTGAATTTTCTGTTTTCAACTTTGGGTCGACCTTCAGGGCCATTTTTAGGTACGAATTTGGGGACCAAGCCAAGTATACAGGGTAATACTAGTGTGATAACTGTACCTCATTACGTCTTTTGATTCTCGATATCTATCTTTGCTGCCGAGATATTGCCAAAACTAGATTTTGCAGATTTTACAGCATATGCTCTTATAACAAGTACCAAAATTTGAAACTAAATCATGTTTAAGTTCCTAAGTAAAGTAATAAAGCACGTTTTGGTACATTTACTGATATTAAACATGTCGTAGTGAAGCTCGAATTCGACAAGCTTGAGCCAATTTTGTCTTTTTACGTTAAACTTTGTCCCCTTGTTACTCAACAAACTACTAAAACACTCTGACTTGGGTTATTATCAAAATCTTTTTGAAACCTGATTCTCTATTAGATGTATAAGTTTCAGATAGGTGTGTAGAAAAAAAAAATTTCATTTTTTTTTAGCTGAGGCTTGATTTATTTTCATAACTTTCAAAGCAATAAACGGTATTTAAAGGTACATAATATAGCAACACAAACATAGAGCTACAAAATAGCTACCAAATGGTTTTTGTTTGGTCAAAAAATAGCAATTTTTGAGCGAGATAATGGCGAAAAACAGTATGGTTTTTTACCCTTTTGAATGGCTCCATTTTGGCCATCTAAACATAGGGCTGAGATTTTGTAGATTCATTTTGGTCGAGACAAAATTTTGATTTTTGGCAGATATAATAAAGCTACAGTTATGAACAAGATATTAACGTGTAGGCATTGGCATGATAATTTGTTTAGTCAACTTTATAGAGCTTAATGTACTCAAAATATGCTTGATTTTACTCAAAAACTATCAAAAAGGACGTTTTTTGAATATTTGAAGATTGGTAATAAAAAAAGGTGTTTTTATAGCCTTATAATTTATATGGTTGGATGCAAAATTTAATTTTTGTTATAAAACACTTAGTGTGCATATCCGATATACTTATTGCGTTTATGAGATATCTAGCAATGAACTATGCGAAAAAAGCTCGAAACTGATTTGGGTCAAATGGAAACACAGTGCTGAGATTCAATCTGCAGCCTATTTTTTTGCTGTAAATGAGACCACCAACTATTTTCAATTGAGGAGCAAAGCATAACTCTAGTAGGTAACTTGGGTAGGACTCAATATGAATCGATAGCTGAGGTACTGTATAATACAGGCTTAAAACCCATCTCTACATAACTTTTTATTGGATGAAATAAATACTACCAAATCTAAAAAATTACTCTTTTCCCTGCTCAAGAGTATCTGCAATCTCTAATATCTTTGCAAACTATGAAGGGATATAGACACTACTTTCAGCCAACCCGCCCCCCGACTTCTTTCGCCTACAACATGTGTAGAGTATTTACAGTTTTGAATGGTTCATATTTAGGAAAAGTTAAATTTTAATTGATATATATAATTGCTCGTTGTATGTGCATTTTGTAGCTTGACCAAGAAACGAGTTGAACGGTATGCTAGGCGCTGCTCAGAATGAAGAATACAGTCCAAGCTACTGTCCAAACAACCAAGAAAAATTACTACTGCAAAGCATCCGTCCAGAATTACTGTTAAGATATGGTGTCTTTATTGATTATCCAAAAACGTGTTAGAAACTTGGTGTCTTTGTGCTTGTGTTATTGTTTGATTTTCTGCCAATTCTGACGCTTATAACGTAATTACAGGTAAAACTCGATTGTTAGTTAGGCTTATTTCCCCTACTAGAAGCAGAGAACATATCCTGGGAGTCCTGCTTGACAATATCCTGATAATCCACTTTATTGCTAAACGTTTCCAAGCACTCAATTGTATAGTTTGAAGTCATCAGATGTGTCCATCTCGAGTATACTTACTTTTTAACGAAAGTAACTGGATCACACACCTGGAGCCAATAAACTATTAATCATTGAATGAACAAACAAACACCGCATTTGCACATTTCGTCATTATCACCCATATATTGAATTCCGCAATGATCAATCTCTCAATTGTCCCCTCTTTTCATCTTCCTTTCCATCTTTGCTTTAAAATATGTCAAAACCTTCACCGCTAGCAGCCAAGATAGCAGGATTGATATTACCTGTTGTAGTATATGGCCTATTATGTTATACTTGGTATACTTACATCTTTCGTATCTGTGGTAGGATATAGACGATTTATGCTGAGCATTTCGCAGTTTACTCACTTCAAATAACACTATAGCATACTTGTTATTGAACAAACCTCCTGATTACACAGCACAAGCAGGTAAAGTATACCATACGCATTCATGTGTATAAACGGATTCTTATAATAAATGCAATAGTTATTTTTATTATCATTGCCAGCTTTCTATGGATCATGGCGATAGTTTCTTATACCCGAGTGTTATTCACCTCACCTGGAAAACCGTCGAATGTAAGTTGAAAGAAACCGCTTTGTAAGTGATTGTAATACTAATTACTCACTCCTCCCTCTCTTTCTCCTGCAGGCTCGTACACCGCTTTTGACCGAAGAATCGAATCAGGGTTTAGTGGCCCCTATCAATTTGCCTCGATACTATTATTCACCCAAACTATTCAACAAATCCACCATGAAAAGTCGACAGATAGATGAACAGGATAAAATGGATATCATGCCAGTCATTTCAGTAAGTCGCCAAGACGGTCAGCCCAAGTTTTGTCACATGTGTGAGTGTTACAAGCCTGATAGGGCTCATCATTGCAAGGAGTGTAACGCATGTGTGCTCAAAATGGATCAGTAAGTTATTTAATTGCTGGAAGATGGCTGCAAAACACTGATTACGTTATAGTCATTGTCCTTGGGTTAGTGGCTGCGTTGGATTTAGAAACTACAAGTTTTTCTTTTTATTTGTGCTGTACACAGGGTGCTATGGACTTTGGGTGTTTGTCAGTTCCTTGCCTTTGGTTGTCACTGGCATTCGTGATATGGTATGTGCATGACAGGGTCATTGCAATTTAGACGTTTTTGATTAATTTTTGTCTATAGAATGCTGATTTGGATCCCCAGTGGATTGTCATTATTTTAATGTGAGTCTAGAAAAAGCCTGGTCAAACGAAATTCGTATTAACTCTCGCATAACTACAGTGCATTTATATTTGGATTGACAGTATGCGGGTTTGCGGGTGTACATGCATACTACATTATAAGAAACGAAACTACAATCGAGCATTTAGCAGACAGACCAAATGAAATCAGGGTTGATTTTGATATGACGGGCCAGAATTTTGAAATTGTTTCCATGCCAGTGGACGACAATTTATGGGAACGCAAAAAGATGGAAAATTGGGTCTCTGTGATGGGTAGAAATCCTTGGGGATGGTTTTGTAAGTCATATTTTTCAACTTGTCATACTACTATAGTTAATGAAATACAATCTATAGTTCCTGTTCGAAGAGGATTGGGCGATGGTACTATATTCCAGTACAATGACTACATATTTGATACCATTGTAAATAGAGCAGTGAAGCAACGTCAATCTATGGATGCTTTTAACTATCAAAACAACAATAATGCTCAGGAGGCACAAGTTGCAGTTGCAGATTATGAAGCAGAAAGACTATCCTCGATTGATAGCACTGCCCATATGACTTGATGACATTGTAATAATATACCAAAACTTCTTTGCATTCACTTGTATATACACACATTTTCTATAAAGGCTTTTTTTTTTTTGTGTGGAAATATACGCCGCAATGGAGACGTTGATTTGATAATTTAAAAGGGTAAAAGGGGTATCATATGAGATTGTTGATGCTACTCTTTTATTTCTTGTTTATACAGGTGTATTGCGTAGGCTTTGATGTTGGAGCTATATAACCCAAAGGCGAACTACATCAGTTTGAATTAATGCATTTTTATTCATAAGCCCCTAGTCTTTACATGACAGATGCTAGGAAAAAGGGTCACCATGGCACTTTTTTGGCAGATTGTTTGAAAAAAATGGAAACTCGCTCTAATCCTCCTCTGCTTTACATTTAAAATGGGATCCAAGGAAAAGAAATCCACCATCAAGTTTCAGAAAACCAAACTCAAGGGAGTTGTGAAGCGTAGAAAAGAAGTAAATAAATTCAAGAGACAAATTATCAAGCGTCAGCTTCGTCGTGGAGCCCCCACTGACCCTCATAAAGGTAATGAACATTGAAATGTATTGTGATAACCTTTTGCAGCTGACCATTTTACACATTTTAGACGAAGAAGAAGGACTTAAAAAATCTGAGCCGGCAGGAGAAGAGTATGTTTAGTTGGGCATAACATAAAAAGCTGCTGCTCACTATTGTTGAATAGGACACCATCAGTCAACACCGAGGATTACTTCTGTAACTTTGTCATAGATGCTGAAGAATTGCTTGATTTGGATGAAGATGAGGAAAAAGATTTGGATGCGTTGGATCTTTTTGAGGCCATTCTGGATCCAGACCAAAATATCGCCGCTGAAGGGTTAGATGAAGAAGAGGAAATAGAGGAAAGCGAGGAATCTGAAGAAGATGAGGATGAATACGAGTCTGGAGAAGAAGACCAAGAAATGGGAGACAGTGGTGACGAGTCTGAAATTGTTACAATGGCCTTGTTGAATGAATGGTCTGCTGCCGCTCTCAAAAAGTCGCCCTTAGCATGGAAAAAGATGCTCATGGCCTTTAGGTCTATTGTCAGATCCGATGAGGACACATCCAAACAATTTACATATCGGGTCGAAAGCAGCAAAGGTATGTTTCCTTTGATTGACATAATCGTAATCGTGTGATACATATAACGTGGCTTATTCTGCTTTGTATAGTCTACACCAAGCTCATTCGAAATACACTAAAGGCAGCGCACCCCATCCTGAGTCAACACATTTATTTTTTGAAAAAGGAGAAATATCCTGGCAAAACAAAAAATTGGCCCAAACTTGAAAAAGCTATTCAACTATTCTTCAACAACTGTGTGAGATTCCTTCGAGAATTATCTCAGGACGATATTATCCAGTATGTTTTGGAGCAATTGGAACCATGTACATTATATTTGGGTTGTTTTCCAAAAATCTCAAGAGAATACCTCCGTGTCTTGCTGGATCGCTGGTCTGATGTTGCTCTTTCTGCAGAAACTCGCAGCCATTGTCACAAAGCAATCAAACACTTTGCAACCACTGCCATCGATGCCAACCGTAAAAACTACATGCCCAACGTATTGAAGGGCATTTACCTTGTGTTTGCTAACCGCGCCACCAAGATCAATCTAACAAGTTTACCAGTAATCCAACAAATGTTGGAAGAAGCAGGCGATATTTATACAGTTGATTCCCAATTAAGTTATGAACATGCGAACATGTATGTTCGTCAGCTTGCCGATCATTTAAAGAAGGCTAGGAAGAGTCAAACTGTGGAAAGTTTTAAGCAGATTTATACTTGGCAGTTCATTAGCTGTCTCGATTTCTGGGCTAGTACTGTTGCTTCTACTTGTGATCCCTCTGCCGGTGAATCATCTCCTATGCAAGCTATTGTGCACCCATTAGTCGAAGTTTGTCTTCATACTATCCGCTTGAACCCTACCGCCCTGTTTTTGCCACTTCGTATTCATCTCATACGTACTTTGACAGGCTTAATTGATTCTACAGGCTACTATATCCCATTAGCGCCATATCTATTTGAAATCTTGAGTAGCGACACTTTCAAAGGAAATCCTGCACAAGGTGATCTGCTTGAATTTGATTGGGATTTACACCTTAAGACGCCCAAAAGTTATTTACAATCCAAAAACTATCAAGATTCTGTATATAATATGATGTATGATTGCCTTGTCGACTTTTATGCCTGCCTTGGTTTATCTATTGCGTTCCCTGAATTGGCCATTCCTGCGATTGATAAGGTAAAATGTTTCTCGTCATTTACATAAGCATCACCTAACACATGTCTAGCTCAAGGAATACCTCGTTAAAATGAAGGGCACTCGTTTCGTTAAATCGATTCGTGCATTGATTGAGAAGATGGAAACTCATAAAAATTATATTGAACAAAAGCGTGCACCCATCGAGTATACACCAAATAGACTAGAAGAAGCAAACTCATTCTTGAGAACCACAGATTTCGAAGCAACCCCTCTTGGTAACTTTTTGAAAAAAAGGAACCAGCAAAAAAGCAATAATTAGATTCTCGCAATAAAAAAAAAAATTTATTCGTAAAAAGTAACATTGCTATACAGAAGACTTCATCATCAAAACATAGGCCCTAAAAGAAATCAAGTTGATGTTCATTCTTTCAAGCACAGTCAACCCTATCCCTACCTGTTTAAACGCGCCATAATATCATTAGTGATATTGTATTGAATGGATCCAGCAAAGATCAAAATTGCTCTTGCTCGGTTTTCGAGATCGCTTGATGCCTATTCAAGAGTGAATAAATTAGAACACTTGGATTGATTAAATAACACATACAAATTGCTTCAACGCTGTCGGTCGAACGTTTTGATGAGCCCAAGTTTTGTACAAGATGTCCATAACATTCAGCAAAATTTCTGGGACATTCGACTTGATCTGCTCATCCAATGAATCAAACTGTTGTACTAAATTACGATTAAAACGGTGATCGTGGGCAAGGGGAACTATATTTGCTTGTTCTAATTGCTGCAAAGCTCTTTGATATTCATTTTGTTCATATGCTGTACGGAACTTCAAGAGTTGTATCAAAATACGGATAGTGCTTTGTCTTTGAGGTGAAATGACCTCGGTAAATGCCTCGAACCTGTCGTAATCCTGCATTGTCCTAGTAGCAAATTCAACAATAGTGGTATTGGATTCATCAGAAAGTGTACAATCCATAATTCTGTCGTCTTGGGATTGTTTCAAGGCATCATTAAGTCCCCTAGCCAACGCATCGACCATATTGTTGTAGTCCTGATGGGGCCATTAGTGAACATATCGCCAGATGATTGTAAAAAACTTACATGCGCTAAAACATAAATGTTGACAGCGTCCAAACAGCGTCCCATTTGAATGCATTTTTCGGCAGTGGGGTACATTATTTCCTCAGTGTATTTATCCTTTGAATCAATGTACAATAAGCTCTTTTGACTCTGGATTAGACCAGGCTTAGGCGAGAGATTAATGTTGGATTACAATTAACTTCAATATAAACTTACCTTGAGGGTATCGTTTGTGGTTCCCAATAAGGTTTCAAAATCTTTGGTGTCCAGAATAAATTGGCATACAGTTAATTTAGCAAGTTGGATCATGGATTGATCGTGATATCCGTTGGTTGGAGAATACAGACTTAATAGATAAAGATACTGGAGTGCATTTTGGCGGCTTTCAGACAAGAATACTTGAACATACTGGTAAAGCAGTCTAGGAAAGTTGAAATAATGTACTTGATTTTTGGCGTTTTCAGTGATGACTATAGTTCTGTTAATCTTGGTCTCTTTGTTTCCATTTCTACTTACACATAAGTTTGGTATCTGTTTGATTAGCTGGAATAATTCGCAATAATCCATGATACACTAAAGCTGCAGCAAAGTGTACTGTTTCCAATCGATAATTCTTTTGTTTATAGAGAAAGTCTATAGCCTTTTCAAACTGTAATGTTA
Organism: Parasitella parasitica; assembly: GCA_025201805.1. NCBI lineage: Eukaryota > Fungi > Mucoromycota > Mucoromycetes > Mucorales > Mucoraceae > Parasitella > Parasitella parasitica. The sequence continues at coordinate 281,568 of MU619259.1, forward strand.
AAATCAAGATTCGAAAATAGACCCATGGGTTTGTGTTTTCAGGGTCAAAGTAGTTGCTGCTGTACGTCGATACATGATTTTGTAAATCACATAATCTATAGCGATTAAATGAATAAGATTCTTCATCAGTAACCTCTCTAACCAATGTAAGCTATAAATTAACTCTGTATTAACATCTTCTTGTCTTGCAATTACGACAATGCTTTTTACCTGAAGCCAGATGTAATCTTCTGTGGTGTGGATAACTTCGAAAAGCGTCTTTTTATGTAATTCGCATCTGCCAAGTATCTTGTATAGAATCACCTTAAAAGGATCGACTGCCTGTTCCCCGTACTCTAACGTATGGTAGTCTGCAAGGATAGCTTCTTGAGTAGCTTTGGAAACACAATGATATTCTGCATTGACGTATTCCTCAAAATATAACACAAATTTACGATCTTCAGCAAATTTTTCGCGATTGGTATCTACAAACTGAGCAGCCAACTCCAAACGTCCACACCGTATCAAATAAAACATGAAGACCCAAATAGGTGAATCGTCTACAATTTCAAGTCGCTTGTCTGACCATCCAGAGGCTGCTTTAAAAGTGAGATTGATGAAGGCATTCAGACGATGGCTAAATGACGGATTGCCACCAATTTTGATTGTCTGCGCATGTCTATTCAAAGTTTCGTTTATAGCTACTGATGCTTGGTTTTCTAGCCAAGATTTCGCAGTTGATATCAAGGCACGGCGAGTTTTGATGGCTGAGAACTCTTGGTATGATTGTGAGGCATAAGTTTTAGTGAATCGACCCTCTGATCTGCCCGTAATATCTGATTTATCAACCAGATATTTAATGATATTCCAAGTTTCAAATGCACAATCTTGTGCCTAGAAATGAATCTAGGTAAGTATTGCAGGTGATTCATACAATATACTACTTACTTTTCTCAGCTCGGACATGTTGCGGATGTTGGCTAAATTCTGGATCAAGTCGAAATCCGAGTTTTTAAGGCGCTCATTATTCAAGTTTGCAACAACATTAGCGTAATCGTTGATTCTCTATGTGGAACAATTAATTTTCGACGGGTTAAAGAGTAGGGATTCCAAAGATGCTTACAACAACTAAAGTTGCATTGCTGTTTTTTTCGTATTCTTTGTAATCCACTGCATTTTCTATTTCTTGTTGTCTTTCTTTCTTAATGCTCTGGTGAATTTCTTCGAACTGATTGCTGTAGAAAGTTTCGAAATCGTCAACATTCTAGTGCGATGATTAATCAACATTGCCTAACGGGCTTTTTCAACATTTCCATACTTGGGCTCTTTTACTCTCAATGATATTGATCAGCCTTTTCTCATGCTCTTCCCCCAAAAATCTCTAAACGCAAATTAGAGCTATATCATATTTTTTTGGTGACTTATTTACTTCAAGATCTGTATTATTCTCAACTTCCACAAGAGTAAATGTTTGGCTTGTATCCATCGGTGTTGTCATATGTTCAGTATCAATGCCGTTGCTAGCCAAGAAATAATGACTAGTAAAATGTTTGATTAGATATTGGATCACACCAAATATAAAAAAAAAAAATAGTAGTTACGCTTTGGCATGAAGTTCTTGTGTTGGTTGGATTCTTTCGCTCATTTGTTTAATATCTCGTTCTAACTGGCTCCAAGTTCTTTGGATTTCGGGAATTCCAGTATTTTCGCTTGTTGGGAGAAGCATCTTTGATCGCTCAAGGATCTGTCTAAGTTTCTTGTTTGGCATGCTACTATTTGGTACAATTAATGTGTTTAAAGTTAACAAAACACGTAAATGAGTTTTCCAAAGAAAAACCAGGTTGTACTGGTGTCCGGTCACATTCTAATGACAGGTAAAGCATTGGAAAGCTACTCCTTGAAATCAGAGGCAGATTTATTATGTTTCTACATTAAAATGTATTTCTATTAGGATTAAGTACCTTTTGTTGGTTTTAACAGGTAGGAAACACCCAAGTCAGCACAAATGGGATAAATACTCTTTATAAATGATCTAATCTTTAATGAGCTTTAGAACATTCATCCGTAGAAGAGAGGTTCTTGGCATTATGTTTATTTTTGTTTTATTTAAGAAAATCTGATTCAAAAAGGCCGAGTTTTTGAGTGATTATTGTGCCCTCGAAACTAATCCTATAAACATATTTAAAGCTATAAGTATACTAAACAGCTTTCATCAGAATTCTTTTTGAACACATGGTCATAAGCTTTCTAACAAAGTTAGAAAAACATGCTTATTCATAATGATCTGAGAAGAAAGAATCGCAACTCTTTTCGTTTGTTCTCTCATATTATTATACCAGCTGCCCTTTTCTTTTGCCTGTAATTATAATGAGAGCTTTGGCCCAAAGGGACAGATATGTATTTCACAAAATAAATCTTTTCAATCAATATCTGAAAGTTTCACACTTTAATAAAAATTATTTATTTTCTAAACGTCTCACTTTTATTAAAAAAGAATGCCTGTTAACAGAATTGAACTGCTGACCTTCTGCTTACTAGGCAGACGCTCTGCCAACTGAGCCAAACAGGCAGGCACTTTTCTTTCTCCTAACCAATTTTTTACCTAATTTGGAACATTCACTTTTTGTAAGAAATTGTATAACACTTCATCCATCCATCTCGATAAAAGCTTCATCATTGCATCCTTCGAAAAAATTAGCTCACCTACTTCGTTGCCTTCAGATTCTCTTTTTTCTGGCTTGAAACGGCCTATTTCGTCTCGATCTCCACCTTTATTTGCGTTTGATCTCGTACAACAAATAAAGTCCAAAAGATCCTCAACAACATTTGGAGATCCCAAGCCCGCTCCTCCTGCCCAAATGAATCTATCAACACCAGATATGATTGATTTCGGTGTTACTGCCCTCCCGTCTGCCTCTTCTGAGG
>MU619259.1:293472-309829 GCA_025201805.1 Parasitella parasitica
ACGCAACATATTTTGTATATTGCTATTATCATGGTATGTTTTCGAGTTTATTCTAACAAACTATTATTAATCCTTTTGTCAATAATATATAGAGGCTCTGCTCAGTTTAATATTTCATATGAGAGCATGGTATTGCTATGTGCATTAAATTGTTTGTAGCAACAACTAAGTGACTGACTACTTTTACTGCTGAATATAGGCAATAGCTAAAGATGATGCTATGTATGAATTTTTTTTTTGCATTATACGTCGTTTGGGTGTCAATGTCAAGTTAGTTTTGAATACTTTTTGGCTTGCTTCTTTTGCTTTATTAATATACACCAAAATTAGATTTCTTCTATTATTTAGGCATGCCACAGGTATAATTTTGTGCCCAGCATATGAACATATACGATAATATGAGAGGTTTGTTGCTCATTTTTGCCCTGGATTCTAGAAGTTATGAAGCTAAACCTTGTTACTTTTTTTCAAGATGCTGCCTCCTTGCTTCTTTTTTCGAGTATTATATATGATCTAGTGTATCATCTCTTTTCACAATTAATGTAGGTGGTTATTTGTTATTGTCGTCAACAAAATTTATTATACTCATGCACTTTTCTTGTATATAGCAAATACCTCAGCGGCTGCTTCAATTTCAAATCGGGTAATAGCTAACCTTGCACTGTTTTCCATAATTGCCTGTGTGAACCAAAGGCTACATAATCAAGACAATATTGTATGTAACAATATGAAATAAAAGCAATAATAAATTACTGGTCCATACTACAAAAATTCAGAAATAAATAAAAGCTACAGCTACATTTTTATACTCAAATTTTACTTTTTTGAGTGTACGGGCACATTTTTGCTTCATGAGCACATTTTTTCAAGCCTTTTGAGCGTAATTTTAAGCCTACGAAACTAGTAATTTATGTGCTCATTTAAGCATAAAAATGTGATCATTTAAGATGTTTCAATTTTTGTTCTCGCATGAGCACATTTATCGCCTTAACCTAGCTCGATAAGCACTTTTTTTGGCTCTAAAAAATGTTCCCGTTCACGCACATCTATATTCTTATGAGAACATCGGCGAGGCCATAGTGTATTTAGTACGCATATCTGGTATACTTATTGCGTTTATAAGATATCTAGCAATGAACTATGCGAAAAAAGCTCGAAATTGGTTTGGGTCAAATGAAAACATATTGCTGAGATTCAATCTGCTGCCTTTTTAATTTGTTGTTGTAAATGAGTGCAATACCTATTTTCGATTGAAGAGCAGAGCATGATTCTAATAATAGGTACCTTGCGCATGTCTCATCAATACGAATTGATAGCTATGATACTGCATGATAGGAAGTCAAAAACCAATTTTATACACCTTCATTTTTGGAAGAAATAAATACCGCCAGATCAGAGATATAACCCTTTTCCAGGCTTAAAAATATAATTTTCAATTACTGTGATGTGTCAATTTCACAACTGGAAGTCAAACAACTCAAGTAAACTCAATCCTGAACGCAATTCAGGAACATATCCCAATGGATCATGTTCCTTATTTATAACTCAACATGACATGTTAATGGGCAATAGATGTTGTGCCAGAAAGGCATGAGATTAAGCAATTATTAGATTGGTAATTCTTTGTATACAATGACAAGGAATAAGCTATTAATGTACAGTAGAACATGTAATAAACTTGGTATTACATACCAAGTTCAATGTTTAACCATGATGACAAATAGTGTTACAATAGATATAATCTAGTATAAAAAGATGGCATTTTCTTATCAATAAAGTCATTAGTTTTTGTGTCTGATTTTATTTCTATAAAGTTATAAATTTTTTTGAGCAGATCATATTTATATATCCTCTGCGCATAACAATAGACTCAATATATCGTTCCATTCTCTAAATCACACCATGTCTCACACTTGTATCTTATTCTCCTCCCATCAGTCCACTTAGATTCACTAGTATATAAACAATCATTTTTTCCATGTAATAAACGAGATCTTTACCTGATTAATTCACAACTGTTTTATTTAAATAATTTCTCATTCTGATAAATCATATTATTCAAATTTGCTTTTTTGTTTGGACGCCACACCTCATATTCGATTTTCAATTTTCAAATTTAGGGTAACCTTCAGGATCATTTTGAGGTATGGATTTGGGGTCCACCAAAAAAAGTATACATTCCAGTTCTAGTACAATAGCTGTATCTCAACCACGCTTTCCGAATTCCAATGTCTATCTTAGTTGTAGATATAACGCCAAAACAAAATTTTGCTGATTTTATAGCAAGTTATATGGAGGATGATTGATCAAGTCTTACTTCTATAAAAGTCTCTAGTTGTGCATTTAGAGCTTTATTCATAAAGTCTTTAATTACCACGTTAGAATAAAAAATTTGCACAACGTTTTGCTGTGCGCTTTATATTGGGAAAACGGAGATGTGGTCTTCCACACATAAAGAGAATACACTCCAAATTATACGGGAAAAGATGTTCTCTATAAAAAGATTATATGTAATTGCAACGATTATTGCTTTGTCAAACTCATATTAAGGAACAGTTTGATCTGTGTCAATAGAGGTACAGAAAGCGTTTGGTATGTATTAGTTTAACGCGACCTAAAAAAATTCTTCTTGTGATTACAGATATATTTTGTTGTTTTTGCTTCACTCGTTCAATGAACTACTGAGCAAATATTCAGTTAGAGTTTAAAAAAGACATAGTTAACAACCTGGAGAATACTGCATATTGCCTATTAGCTTTAGAAGCATGTCATCTACAACCTTTGTTGATGCATTGAAGTATAAAAAATCGGACAATTTGGCCTAAAAAACAAAATTTGGGTTTTTCTGTTTAATCCTTTAATTTTTCAATACAATTTAATTTAACTTTGCATATTAATATAGAGCACCAGTTTCTGTTTTAGTTTGTTGTATTATGCTTGGAGACTTTGTGACAAATCTGGCATCAAATATGCAATCAAAAAGCTTACATAAAATGATTTTTTTGACAAACTGAGCGATTTTAGCTTGCTTTTTTAAATTCAGTTGCGTGCTCATATATATCAATCAAAGGCTTTGGAGGTATAGCTGGTGTAACCAAACCATGCCATATCAGCATGGAATTATCTCTCTTTTCAGAAATTAGCACTAAAAGATATATCAGAATATCTACATTTTGAATACAATACCAATGAAAAGTACAACATACCTTAAAACCATAATATCTTTAAAGTGATGCTGCTGTAAGTCGCAGATTTCTCAATTTCGCTTGTTTGTATTGAGCAGTGTACAGAAACGAGATAGAACCCAGGTGTCAATTATAATACACCATTCGAATGATACAAATTTAAACTTGGCTGTCATAACTAAAAGTCTGGGGAAGAACTATGAGGCTTAACATAACTGTTTTTCCCATTTTGTCCTCTTTTTGTCAAGACTTTAAACTGAAATAACTTTTCATCCAAGCAACTAATTTTTAAAACATAAAAAGCATCATATTCCAGAAAATCAAGTCTATCTTTTCATTTAGCTTTGGTGCACCATATTATAGTTTTTCCCTTAGTTTTTTCACTAAATATTGTTTAGTGTATTGCATGCATTTACTGTTTACGCAAAAATAATGGTCACAGGCGTATTAAAAAATTGGCTATGCCTCCTTTTTTTTTTTTTTTTTTTTTTTTTTTTTTTTTTTTTTTTTTTTTTTTTTTGCTGCTACTCTACTTCTATTACGCTATTACGTTGCTATTATATACTCTTATACTTGATTATCTACAATTCAAACGCTTGCAATTTGTGTTCATTATTGCTTTACCTCTTTGATTCTGGGTAAAGTCGATTTTTTTTGTTAAAAAAGTGAATATTACCCACATTTTTTAAAACGCCAGAACTAACACTCTCTTACGCGTTGTTTATAGTACCTATCACAAGAAAACAATATACAGGATGGCATGTTTCTAGTGCAGTAGTTTATTCAGGTATTATCATTTATTATGTTTCTGCAAGAGCTTTTTTACTAACTGAAAAATCTTTTCTGTTCTACATTTGTAGGTTTGGTTCTCTCTTCATGTCAAGTGGATGGCCTATCACTGAAACTTGACATTAGGTCTTTATCCGGGTCATACAGGAGCATGTAGGCTGTTTCTACTCATCGGCTGTGCTTACCCTAGCAGTTCATGAGATGGGCCATTTTATTCGAAGCTGTGAAGTGTGGTAAGGCATTTTTCGGCTATTTAGGGTGGGGTATTTATTGTAAATCTACCAATTTCTATTTTTGGTCGAATTTCAAACCCCGCTAACAACAAAACAGGGGGAAACCCTGTTTTTTTGTTTTTAGGATTTTGGTGTTGACTTAGCCAATTAAATTGCGCGATTCATAAATTTTCTGCACTTCTTTTTGTGTATTTTAATACATTTTACGAGAAAAATAAAGAATTGAAAACATAATAAACACAACTAAAAAACACATCATAATATTCCCACTTTATTTGTACATAGACAATCAGCATGCCAGGATTCATATTGAAACGTAAAGCTGGTGAACAACAAACATACAATGTAGTTTTTTTCATTCGTTATTCATGTAATAACACTTTCATTTATCCCATCATCTTGCAATGTTATCATTCTTTGATCTGTCATTATTATAGATAGGATATCATGGGGATATATAAGATAATCAAATAGAAGCTGAAAGGTCAAATCTTACCAATAATGACGAGCCGTATTAACAGCAGGGCATCACAATGCGACATCAAATGATTATCAGTACCATCAGTCTACACCTGGGTTCGAACTATTGACCGTCCATTTGGCAAGGAAACGATCTAACCAACCACCAAGGCCATTCGGCAACTTTTATCATCAAAAGCACCGGATAGATAATGACTCCACCAGATACTACCTCCATTTTTTATTAGTTAACTAAAAGACCGTAGGATTTTAGTTTAATAGACAATAAATTAATCTACCAAGTGTTGACTGGATACATCATACAGTAGCCTGTGATCATGGACTTTAGAGTCTACTTTTACATGATAGATTTTATTTACAAGACTTTTATTATTTCTACTAGACAAGGTCATCGTCTTCGTTTTCTTCTGCAGCATCTTCAATGACAACTGCAGTAGTATCGCTCATAATTAGATATTCAAATCTCATGCAGGCATCAGATGCAGTTTGCTTATTCAATAATTTCCCGTGCTTGAAATAACGTAGCTGATTCCAGTCGATAATTCCATTCACATCTATGTCTTTTGTAACATCTCGAGCTTTTCTTTTACTATTTGGATTGAATTCACGAATCTCACTATAAAAGAGAGAGAGAGAGAGAGAGAGAGAGAGAGAGAGAAAAAAAGGGGGCGTTTAGTTTGGATGTGTTACGTAAAAAGAATACATACTCGTCAGGAATGTCATAGAGTTCAACAAGCAGGTTTTTCATATACATCAAGATGCACATTGCCAATGCTAGTTTTGCTGCTAAAGTAAGATCGTCATCCAGATTATTTTCTCTTTCTTTCTGTTCTTCTCCTTCCTCGTTTTCTTCCGATAGAGCATCTTGAACAGTTATTATGGCTTGCTTTTTTAGAAAATGAACATAGGACAGTAAATCGGCGCCCAAGGTCATTAAAATGCGGTCCATTATATAGACCATATGGAGAACTTCTTCTGTAGTAGATAAATCCACTGAAATAGCATTCTCTGCAAGATATCTGAGATAATCCAGATCAATCTCATCGATTGTAGTGGTTTTCAAGTCAAAGCTGAAAGGTTTCACCAACGCAGCTAAAAAGTCAAATCGAGGTTTCTTTTTGTCCCTCAACACAGAGAAACTAACACCTAATACAGCGTCCATCTTGGCATCTCCCCCTCTTCTACCATAGCCTAGGTGAAAGGAGTCAGTATAGTTACTAGATGCAATTAACTCATTTTGATTACCTTGAGCATTACTGCCATACAAAAGCTTTTGGTATTGAAAAGATGTAGATAGGTATTCATTCATTTGGCTATACATCAGATTACCATATTTATCATGTGCGTATTTATGCAAGTAAAAGGCCTTGTTGCGTAGAATGATATCAGGGCTAGTTTCCGCTGCCACAATAGCAGCCATACAAAGCACTGGATGTGCCAAGCCTTGGTGTACGATAGCCGAAACCACTTCAAAGGCTGCATATCGCAGATCTTGTGATTCTGATAAAGCGCATTTCAAAACTTTACGTAAATATCTCTGCATCAACGACCCGTTTACACCCAATTCAGCATACTCTTCAGTGTTTCCCAGCAAAGTGTCAATGTCAATATTTTTGCCGTACATGCTTGAGCCATTGCTTCCTTCCCGTTTACCAATACGCTTTTCTTCTGCAGAGAGGAACTCTTGATAGACATGCATTAGTTGCGTTTTCAGTTCGATCGTGCCTTCTGCAAATATCTTGTCCATGAGTGAGGTGCTAGTAGCTGCAATCATGTATGTTGGATGGGAGGCGAAAAAGTACCCTAGGCCCTGCAGTGCAGTCATGCGCATCGATATGCCTTGATCGCCCAAATCGTCCATAAACTCTCCAGTAAAAAATTGGAGCACGTCAAATACAAGTGTGCAAATGTCTCCCTTGTAGACTAAATTTAGTGCTTCCATCTCTACAGGCTTTTGTTCTCTTTTTCTGTTAAATTCAAAATTCTGACACAGCAAACCACACATCAATATCATTTTTAATACGCCAGCAAACGAAGAATTCTCTGATACTTGTCCATTTGAAATCATTTCTTGAACATTTCGAAGTTTAGCTAGTAATATTGCGAACAATTAGTTATTAATCTCATCACTAGAGTGCAGTAGATTGCGCTGCTTACAAACACAGGAGCCGAGCATCTTTATGAGGATGTTGTAGCGATGTGAAATAGCGTCAACAATGACACACAAACAAGATATACCATCGGTGATCAAGTCTAATGGGCAGCGACCAAGTAACTGCATCAAAACTCTTTCCACAGTTGAGATAAAGTCGGGATCATGGTATTTCATTTGAGGAAGCACATCTCTATAGATACTAAGCACATACCGAGCCATTAACCAATCCGCCTATCGATATTAATGTAAAAATCATGCATTTCTTCTAGAAAATTTTACTACTTACATCTTCCCTCACACTTAGGTAGGGTTGTAACAAGGATATATGTGATTCGCGAAGTAAACTGGGGCAAGATTTTGTGAAAGAATAAACGGTAGCAAGACAATTGATAAATTCAGCCGAGTTATCTTGCTCTTCAAGTACGATCATGCGATCAAATAGAGAATCTACAATCCATTGAAACACTTTTTCATACCAAATCAAGGACTTTTCGTCCGCTCCATCAACAGTCTATGTACACGGGGAGGAATATGTTAGTTGTGCTATATGATTTTTAATACTGTGGAAGCGACACATACTTTTTGAATAATCTGCGATAATGCTATATTTTGCGCAGAGATGGAAGAATCTAATTTTGACACCGCACCGGTAATGACAAGTGTTAGCTCTGTGATTTTTCGTTTACGCTCTTTTGGCGAATTGGCGTAAGAGTAACCAAAGTAGTCATTTCCATCTTTTTCAATTTCTTTGAAGGGTAAGAACAGGATCTCTTGAGTCGCTTTTAAAGAGAGCTGGCTAATGGTAATTTCGTTATCGCCAATCCTGAGAATAAGCTTGGACGCAACATCAATCTTGATTTCACGATCTGTTAACTTGAAGTATAATTCTCGCAGAAGTTTGACAAGACGCTTGCGAACTGAAACAGCAGTATCCTATATATGTATTGACAGGTTTTTGCTTAATTGATGCATTGCAATGGTGCAGGTAGTTCTTACCATAATTCTAGCACTGAGAACATCATATAGTTGCATAGGAACATGATTCAAGCGACCCAAGTATCTAGCAACAACATCAACAGCAGCATCTCTTACAGAGGGCGAAGCATCATGGATACGTTGAACAACGGAAGCGCGAATGCGATTCTTTTGATGGAGATTTGCACAAGAAAAAGATGCATTGGATCAGTAAAATGCTACCGTAGATAAAATTAACACACTTACATCCTCCATAATCTCGGGTACCTCAGAAGCAATTTTGCCTATTGCCTTCAATGCTTTTGTTCTGTAAACAACAGCATCCTTATCCAAACAAAGTAAAATCTCTGATAAAATGAAATTAAAGCTTGTGTATAAAGTTTGCCTTGATGACAGCAGTTCAGTAAGCAACGAGTAATCTGATCTTGACATCTCAGGGAAGTCGAATTGCTTGGTTTCTGTGGTAGGAAATGGGTAATCTATGCCCAAGCACGATAGCCAATAGTATTTACAAGTGTCTCCAAGGAGTAAGGCATTTTCTTTGGGCCATCTAGTTTCCTCATCTATTGTTACGTCCATAGTATTATTTTCAGGCGCATCCGTAACGGTGCTGGTTGTTGCTTCTACCGTATCTGTCATGAGGGTATCTTCTTCAAAGTCGTCAAGATCATCTTTGCTCGTTTTTTCGGTTTCTTTTGCTGTTGTGGCAGAAGTAGCAGTATCATCTGTCTTTTTTGTTTGCCCAGCACGTTTCTTTTGCTTGATTTCCCAGCCTTTATTCGCTTTTGTCCAAACAACAGATTCAATAAATCCCCAATTGCATAAATAAAACTGAATGACATTCTGACTAACTTTTTCTCCAACAACGTGGTCCAAAAGTTTCTTTCGACACTGATCCAACAATGCCAGAGAACTGATGGGAGTGTCTTTATCTACTTTGACGCCAAGTGATTCATTTAACTGACAAATCCATTCAGGGGTATATGATTTGACATCACCGGACAATCTGTTGTAGCCGGTCTTGATTCTGCACGATATGATGCCTAACCACTCAATTGCTAAAGACTTCAAATATTGATCTGATCGATCTTCATTTAACAGAGACATCTATATAGAAGTTATCGGTTAGACTATACACGCACACACACACACACTAACCGGCTGGATATGTCTACTTACAAGAATACGACTGAACACTCGAACGATGTGCTCCGCAACAGGCCATTCAGGGTCATTGAAGACTGTCATAATATCTTGCAGCGTTTGGGCTAGAATCAATCTGTATTCTGCAAGCGAATAGGCGTCCATCTTCCTTGACTTGCACCTGCGAGATGAAAAAAAAAAATTCCATCCCGCACCAACGATAATGAGTTACGACTGTATCAATGAGTTACTTTGTTGGATTGCTTCCTTACTTTGACATGAGAAACTCGAGAAAGAACGAAGCGCTATTAGCCGCGGCTTCAGCGCCCAGTCTCCAAGCCTCTGCGGCACGACTGATTAGCTTGTCATCTAGCAACTTTATCTGGTCCACATTTTTTTTCTTTGCCATCTTTTGATACTTGATATACCATTTGCTGTACCAGCCCTTATGACTTGCGTAATTGCTTACCGAAGAACAGCATTGAACCAGCTGCATAAATAAAGCACTAATAACGTGGATTGATCTATTGTCACGTAATCGGTACTTTCTAACTCCATCCATTACTGTCAGTGACCCCAGGCTAGTCAAAATCTCTTCGAATATCCATCTCCTGTGTTTGGGGTATCTGCTAAAAATATGCTTCAAAATATCCAAGGCACAAAACTTGAGCTGCTCATAAGGACTGAAAGTTGTTTCTTGGTTGTAGTTTGCTAGCAATATCGATTGACTGGATTCCGAGAAATCGTGAAAAAATGGCGCCATGCTGATGTAAGCAGTGATAACCAACACATCGTCGTCCAACTCCTCTGCAAGAATGAGTGTGAATGCCCGTCGAAAGAATCGTATAACCAGCGGAATGAATGTTGAAATCAAATGTTTTTGCTTTGGCGATTCTGCAATCAGGTTCATAAAGTCACGAGTATTTGAAGCTACTATATGAGTTGTTAGTACATGTCTAAAAGCTCGGCTATATTACATGATCTTACAGGAGACTGCTTCGTCTTCGAAACTGTTGGCATCTATTATGGGGTATATAGTGTAATCCAGCTGATTTTTGATAAAGTGTAGACAATTTGTGATGAGATTTTGAGACAGGAACTTTTTGTCCAGTTTGCAAGTTGTCAATATTTCGAATATCATGGAGCAGGTTTCCAGTGCATCGCTTATCAGTGCCAGCATGTCAAATGTAGATTCCCTATTTTCAGCAGGGTTTTTGGCATAATGCTCGATAATATCCACATCCGTAGCCGCAATGATGCCATTTTCCATCAGTTTGATCACTCTCCCGGCATTGTCCATGTCCAAACAATCCAAGTTTTTGTGGTTTTTGATAACATTTGCCGCCAGAGAAGTGAATTTTCTTATGACGCTGATGTCCAATGTTGGTAGATCATCCGTATTCCGAAATGTCAGCAAAGAATCTTTGACTTTGATCTTGTCGACATTGTACTGATCCAAGTCTTGGCTAATACAAGAAATGTAGTGACCAAGGCGACTTGTGCTTACTAGAAAAGAAAATCGTTAATGGTTTAATGTCTACACTATTACCACGCTTGTAACTCACAATCAGTGTATTGGCCTTCCTGAGATGGATTGAGAGACATGGGCGCCTTAAATCCATTGGAGGATGGCGGTGGAGGCAGTGGTGCCATTGGGGCTTTAAATTCATTGAGGGCAGGGGGACCCATAGATGCAGGTGTCTTGAATTGGGTGGAAACTTGTACTGGAAATGGAGCTTTGAACTCGTTTGATGGTGTGGTAGAAATAGATTTAACAGGCAGTGGCGCTTTGAATTCCGGTGCTGATGGAAGTGAGGGCTTCTGATCTATCTTTGCTTCCTCAGGCGCTCTTCTAGATGGCCTGCGTATTACAACTCTTGGCTCGTTTTTTCTAACTAAAGCTTCTGTGGATTGCACAGTAGATTGCACACCAAGATTTATTCTTGGTAGAGGCCTAATTCTTGTCCTTTGCGACAGATTGTACACACTTCTGGGTGATTCATACTGCTCTTTGGTATCTAGCTTCAGCTTCTTTGGAGGTATCTCGGGTGGCGTCTGTTTCTTGGCTGCTTTTCGCATGTTTAATGGGATATCATCCTCTTCGTCTTCGTCTTCGTTGCTACTGCTGCTGCTGCTGCTACTGCTGTCATCCTCGATAATTCTTTTAGGTCTTCGTCTAGATTTAGGTACAATGATAATGTCATCCGGATCGATATCATTGTCTAGTTTCTCGGGATGCATAGCTGTAGCGTCTGTATCCATACTTTTTCTGCTGTCGGTTGGGTTAAAAAAAAAATGAAACGCGATGTCCACTTCTTTCCGTTTTTATATTGAAGCGCGATAACAAAAAACAGAGGAGCTGGAAACACACGCGTTAAGGAAGAGACATTTATTACACATAATACTAGGTCTACAGGGATTCTCTACGCTGGATATCCAAGCATTCTTGCAACAACCTAATAACGTTACTAAAGCCCTTTAATAGCTCTGGATCCTGCATTTCTCTATCCGCATGCCAGTCGGAATGAGCAAAATCAATCAGCCTTAAATCACACATTTTAGGCGGTAGCTCTTCATCAGCCTCTGCAGCAGCAGCATCTTCCGGGTTCTGACCCTGCAATGGCGCCGTTTTATCTTCTGCCAACATGCGCTTCCATGTCTTGTCTGCTGCAGATCGATCTCCTTCATACATGAACAATAGAGAAGATCCAATGAGTCTCAAATTTGGATGGTCTACCAAAGATTCTTGAATCTCTTTCAGCGTATCTATAAAGCACTCGATAACCCACCTTGAGTATTTTGTTGGAATTTTATCTCTCGCAGTACTTGTGGAGGTGTTGTCGTCGATATAAGTTCTGTATTCCTCTGTCTGCGTTCCGTATGTTGATGTCGGGAATAGATAGGCAAGAATAGCATCCAATGTGTTTTCAGCTGTGCGAGATTTGCCAAATATTTTCTCGTACGTCGCATATCTTTTATCAGCAGGGTCATACACCTAGTTTGATGTATCAGCAAACAAGCCATATCTAATAAGACATGTTGCTTTACCTTCATTCCACATATTCTTAGTCCAAGGGAACCTGAGGTTGTCGATATTGATTGACGAATCATCCGTATACGCTTCTCGTCTGTAGCTTCATTATCGTACAAAAGAGATCCCATTTTCAAATCCAAAATACAAGGTCGGGTAAATCCATGCAAAAGATTCTCTAAACAAAGGTTTTGTATAAATAAAGTTAAGGATGATATTCATGCTAATGCGCACAGTTCCATCAAGTATAAAAGTACATATAAAAAAAAGGATATGATCTTCCTTATCGCTGATGCTGATCTTTATAATCTCGTTATCCACGGCGAGTTCAGAGTTATCCAGAATCTTCAAATCATTCTCTGTAGCAGCTCTCAGCGTACCATAGCATTCTGGGATAAAATCTTGGAACTCTGGAAAGCTGTGCGAGTCCTGATAAAAGCCATGTTCACGTTTTTTGCATGGCTTTATAACTATTAAATCGCTAGTAGGTAAAGCCATTAATTGATCATGACCTGCAACTTGTTGATCGAAATGTATGAGTGATGTCTTTTCCATGGATTATTTGTTTGTGATGATAATAATTAAAAGACGGTTTTTATTTTTTCACATTCAAATTGGCTCCCAATTCTAAGCACTTTTCAAAAACGTTTATCGAGTGCTGGACAAATGCTTGCAAGCTTCGGCATTTCAGGCTTGTTCTCAACAATCGCCCAAAATTGCTCAACACGATTATGCTCTGGAGAGTAAGGAGGGAGGTTAACACTCTTGTATTCTCTTTCATCGATTTGTGTGGCGGTGTGGATGGGTGCATTATCCATCACCATGTAATGACCCTGTAGCTCAGAAAAGCAATCCATCTCACCCATGGTTTTTTCCAAGAAATTTGAGCTAATGTCTAGTAACAGTACTTTTCAAGCAGGTTTCTTCATATTTGATATAAGCGCGGTTCTCAAGATAATTCATATCCGTTGCAACCTTTGTTGGATTATTGCTTCAAGAAGCTATGAACGGTTCTTTTTTTTTTCTAGCTGAGACGTGCAAAATTTTGAGCGAAGAGATCCACTGTGTTCATCACTCGCGCTTGTTAGTAATTGTCATAAAGGTTGAGGAGGTAAATCTTATGCTTCTCGTTTAGCTGACTCAAGAATATTCCAATCCTTATCTTCTTTTAAGCTTTTTGGCCCACTTCTGCGCCGTACGCTTGCTGATACCACCTGCTAAGCCGCCGAACTTGAACAACTTTGGGCTAATTGATGTTTTTACTCATTTGAATATATGTTGTGCTATTTCGCTTGCTTTTTTAACTGTGTCTGCGATTTTCTCTATGCATGTGTCTAACTCTCTAAAAGAGGGCGCTTGCTACATTACTTTGTGTGTATTTTTTTGACATGTAGAATAGCATACATTACGGCAACAATTTGACTTTTCCAATGGTATACATTATTTCACTTCAGGAAATAATGAATGAATAAAATTCAAACTATTCAGATCATCATAATCTTCAAGATGAGGACGTGGATGCTATTGTTGAACTAGATTCTTTTGACAATGAGCTCCCTAATTGAATAGAATATGACAAATTCTGTATATTTTCTCAAGATACTATTGAATTATTGATATGTCAAAAGATTCGTTACAATCATTAAAAGGATTTTTATTTTGCAACATTACCCATTTGTCTGTCGTATAGATTTCAATCAGCGATTGTCACTCATCGTGAATACATGAATGCTTTAAATGCCTTGTTTCAACAATCAGTGCCTGGATTTTCTATATGGGACATTATTTGACATTTTGGCTTTCGTTGGGAAAAAAAAATCGCATCTCTCTCCTAAAATTTCCTCTAGTTATACGGCCAAAAAGAATAGGTCAAATTTTTCAATATAAATATCTCGTGCTTTGCAAAAATCTTCTTTGCCACATGCATTGTAACATGAATGTTGATTACACCAAGCACACTCTTGATTAAATGAGTTTCAATTCTCATACCAGCCAGTACGCACAAAATTACATGAGCATATAAATGACACAAACTCCTTGATTTTTTGATTATCTCTTTTCTTTCTTTTTCTTTTGTGTTTCATATAACAAGTAAAATATGCTTCAGCATCCTCTAGACCCACATATTGGGCTTACTGACGCAATCCAGATAAATAGCCAAGATAATTTTGATGCTTCTCCTCCACTGACAGACGATGATCTCTCCAGCTTTGAGCGTAAGGCATCATCACCCACACAGGAGCAACAGCAACAACAACAGCAACAGCAACAGCAACAGCAGCAGCAGCAGCAGCCTCAAAATGACTCCATCATCCGCGCTCAGAGCCCATTTGGTAGAAGGTACATGAAGCCCATTAATGGAATTCAAACAAAAGGGTTTGCTCGATCAGGTAAGTTGTCTAGGGTTAATTAAGCATTGCCAATTCCAAAGCTCAATTGCATGTAGCGCAAAGAAGATCCTCTGTGTTGACTCTGGGATCCATTGAGAGGTTGCAGCATTTTTATGCCAAGAGAGACTTGAAAGTGAACAAGTGAGTATATGATAAACACGTTTTCTATGAGTACATATTTGCTCAGACATTTACACAAACAATTTTTTAAGGGGTGGTACATTAGGGTTTCAAAACGGACCTCTTGTAGAAGAGCCAGATGACACAGGTGATCAGTTTCCAGAGCCACGAGAACCGCCACCAAGTTGGATTGATCTACACATTGAGACTGATTTAGATGTGCTACTGGCTTTGTGTTTTGAAGACATTCAGGCTACTCTAGCAACATGGTCTATGGTGACAGGACCCAACCGGCTATCGTCCTCGTCAGCCTCGTCATCACACCCTCTGGCAGACGATAACAGCGGCATTAGTTCGTTTCAAATACTGCCACTGATCCAAGCGGTTGCCAAAATGCTGAGCTCAGTCAGGAACTACACAGTAAATCGACATGATTTATCAAACGAGGCGTTGAGCAAATTGAGACATGCATCGCTTGAACTGCTGCACTCGATGAAAGAACTGGAAAATGAGCACCGTGTGGAAGCGCATGATGATGACGGAGAGGATGAGGACGGATCTGAAGGAGGTTTTCTGTACAGCTCTTCTGATTTCAGCTTGCTGGAAAAGGAAAGGCAGGCCATCCACACTTATTTGAATATTGTTGAATCGCACGCATTTAACCCTCCTCATCATATCGGAAGCCCTCCAGCCATGTTCACACCAGAAATCCAAGCGTTAATGGGAAAAACTGAAATTTTAAGTTTGACAGAAAACGAGCTGGAGGAACAACCGCAGAAACAAACAATTGGCTCGACTACTAAACGGACGACGCACGGGGTACCTGAATGGCTTGAACGTGGTTCATTTGTAGATGATTCAATGGGTAAATTCTTTCTTTTGCTTTTCGAGTTGACACTAACCTTTCGTACTTGCATATACACACACACACACACACACACAAACACACCGCATACGTAAATAGGCAGATACCATGCATTGATAGTAGATAATCTGGATGGTGCATTTACGCGAGAAGACATCCCTGATCCACACCAAGATGAAGATTCATTTTTACACTTTTTGGCGTAAGTATTCAGTGCATAATAACTCCAACAAATTTCCAAGTAAGCTAATTGCTGCATTGATATGATAGGGATGGCATTGCACTCTGTAATGTGTACAACAGTCTTGTGAGACGTTCGCGAAGGCCATTTGGGTTGATTACCAAGATTCACAACGACAGTCGCCGTACATACAGAGCAATTGAAAACCTTCGGTTTTTCTCTGCGTAAGTTCACTCTTGCGATGGTTTACTGCGCGTGTATCATTAACTTTTTGTTGCTGTACGTTTGTAGCGCTTGTAAGTTTCGATTTGAGCTTGACTTTGATGAGTTTGACCCATCTGAAATCGCCAGAAAAACGGACAAAGGGTTGAGCATGGTAAACAAGAGTTTGGCCTTATTCTTTGACTGCGCCATTCGCGAACTACGAGAGCAGGTAGACTCGGCGCAAAAAGTTGGAATGGTCCACAACATGCGCAAATAATAAGCATGCGTAAATACCCTTTACTTTCTACAATATAATACATGCATATATAAAAACATACGCTGCTCTATCATTATTCTCCAAAATCGTCTTACTACGTATTTTTCTCTCTCTTTTACAAAAAAGAGTTTTTAATTAAATTGTTGGTTTCGTCTCGTAACGATTTACATCAAATGTCTTTGTATGCTGATTAAACTAGCTTCTTGTTTCGTGGATCGTGCGTTGAAGTGTCAAAAAACATTCCTGAAACAATGCAAATCATTTGACAACTGAAGATGTAATATTGACGGCTCTATTCGGACCGAATCTCGAAATTCGAAAGCTGCTCG
>MU619260.1:0-10568 GCA_025201805.1 Parasitella parasitica
CTAAAGTATAAATACTCATAACAATTTTATCAAATAAAGGATTATCTTATGATTCACAAAAAAAAGCATTAGTTACACAATCTCGGATATTACATCCAGGGGAAAATGGATCTTCCCCCCCCCCCACACACACACACAGACCTTCTCGAACAAGGCCAAAAGCATTGAGACATTTGCATCACTGTTTTAGAAAGGAAAAAAAAAAAGAAAGAAAAAGTAGAAAAGGTCTTTTGTTTTTCGTTCCCTCTCGTATATAATGGCGTGTTATACGTTCAAAAGTAGATTTAAAGAATACTTTGATCATGATTATGCTATTGCTGGTTTCCCGAGGGATCCAATCATTTCCCATTGTCATTCACTATCATCGGCCCGCCAATTAATATATTCTGACAACAGCAGCAGCAGCAGCAGCAGCAGAAACCAAACGCAACTAAGAAAGTGCAATAGTTTACCCACCCGCACTTTAGAACAAAAGAGAACAGTTGCAATCGCTCCTCCATTATCTCTTACGAATCCAGCCCTTATGTTGTCAACGGTGTCGGCAAAGAAAAATGCCTGTTCGCTAAAAAGAAGAAGCCATGTTAAAAAAAAAAGAAAAAAGAAAATACTACATACAGACAGAGATCCTGTAGCTCAGACGATCCTACGTCTTCAAACATCAATGTCTTTATCCAGCCAATAACACACACGTTGTACAAGCTAACACCCAATGTGTATAAGCAATAAATATTTCATGCGGTTTTATTTAATCGAATTTCATGGCTTGATAGATACAGAAAGTGTAGCAGAACCATACACAAATACGTACGCGGCAGCCTATCGCTTGGGCGGCAAAGGGTAGGGGTTGGGAAGAGCGGGCTTGTCAGGTCTAATCTTTGGCATAATGGTCTGGTACTTGAGTTTTAGTCGTTGTTGGTGTGGTTTTTTTTTTAACAAAATGTCAATCAATTTCGCCGGTTTATATACTTGTTCGTCAATCGAACAAAGAAAATTAAGACTAGTATACATCTTGTTAGCAGCTGGTTGCAGATAATACAACCCCAAAGAAAGAGCAAATTTGGCCATGTATGAAGCTTGATCCGTATCACACACAAAGGGTGTTTGTGCCGGTGTATTGACAACCTTTGACATGAGTTGATGTAGGATGCTTTGATGGGGTTTTCATCACTCAACATCTTAAATAGCCAACAGCCAGGCGATACAAAGTACATATTGCTGCATGTAATTCATTCTCTTGTCAAGATTGCATGCAGGTGTAAAAGCACATTGTTCACACAAATCATGCAAGTTGGCTCGATTAAATTAGTTAAAAACTCAAAGCAAAGTATCTCAATGAAACCAAAACTTTAACAAATCAGCCATCTGAAAGATTCACTATCAATCCAAACTTTGGCATTTAATAAGGCTATTATCCATAATATACAGTTACTGTGGCTAATTCGATCTTTGCTATTCTTTTCTACCTTTCACCAATATTTTTAAAGAACATTAACGCTACATGTAATATGCGTACAAGCTTTGTGTAATGCACAGAGTTTTACTAGAACTGGATGGTTTCAACTGTGTGTTATTTAGCTCTGGTTTAAAATGTACTTTTTAACTTTATGTTGGTTGATCCTGTTCGTTTCTAGATAGTTCCGGAATAAGTACACTTTTTTTTTTCCGCTCAACGTTAAGGTGTATATATGAATCTATTTATTTCATCTATTCAACTACAATCCTTCTTCGGGCCACATCCAGCCAAAGGTATCCTTAATATCACCAGATTGAATACCGCGGTACTCGTCATAAAGCTTCTTGAAACCTTCTCCAATTTCACTTTGTTCGCCACTACCAATCAAGATGGTTTGATCGCCACGAACAATCTTTTTGACAGGTGTAATGATGGCAGCAGTGCCGCAAGCAGCAACTTCCTCAAATTTATGTTCTTCAACCTCCTTTAATGCAACGGCCCTCTCCTCAACCTTCCAGCCCAGCTTTTCTGCAATATCCTCGAGAGAAAGACGAGTGACGGATCTCAGGATTGAATTGGAGTTGGGTGTGACAAAAGTACGAACACCATCAGCATCTGGCAGGCAGATGTTAGGTCCTTGCGCATAAAATCAGTGCAGGCAGATAAAACTTACCAGGATATGTGAGAGCAACAAAGTTGGAAGTTGAAAATTCGTCAATGTAGTTGTGGGTCTTGGAATCCAGATGCAGAGTAAGAGCGTAACCTGCCTTCTTGGCCTTCATAATGGGGCCAAAGGTAGGAGCATAGTTACCACCCAACTTGGATCCACCAGTACCATTAGGAGCACCTAAAGGCCGTAGGTCAACACTTTACTATACTACTACTACTACTACTACTACTACTACTACTACTACTACTACTACTCCTATTACGCCCCCCCCCGCAAATGCACACGAGTATCCGCAATAAAACTTACTTCTATCAAAATCTTCAATGATAATGGCGTCAACAGGCTTGACACCGCCAGTGTAGAAAGAGCCAACAGGCATGGCGAATACAACAAAGGTGAACTCAGGGGCTGCACCCATACCAATGTAAGGTCCACTGCCGAACAAGAGAGGACGGATGTACAGAGACCCGCCCGTTTCCTTGGGAGGAACGTATTCCAGGTTGATTTCAACACAACGACGCACGGCTTCAACAAAGGTTTCTTCTGGCACGGTGGGCATGAAGGCCATGTCTGCACTACGAGCCATTCGGGCGGCATTCACATAGGGACGGAAAATACGAACACGGCCTTCGGCATCACGGAAAGCCTTCATGCCTTCAAAGCACTTGCGGAAAGCGTTAGTGGGTATTTGCACTCATCTTTTAGCCTACGCATGACTTTACCTGCTGGCCGTAGTTGAGACCGGTGGCGCACATGTGAACATTCAGCATGGCATCTTTTTCTACTGTTCCTTGACTCCATCCGTTTTCTTCTGTCCAGGTGTATTTTACGAAGCCATTGATGTCTCTGTATTGGAATCCCATGCTCGAGAAATCAAAGGTAGCTGAAGGGGGTGTAATAGGTTTAGTGGCAGACATTGTAGCTTTTTTTTTTTTTTTTGTTGTTGTTGTTGTTGTTTTTACTCAAGGTAATAAAGTAAAAAGAGAAGGGTAAAAAGGTAGAATATTACATCCGAGTTTAATTATATTGGTGTAAATTTGACAGTTTTATCCAATAAAAGCTTGGATGACTCTTTTTAACTCACTCAATCATATAAAGCAAACTACCAGCGCCTTATTTACTGAGTTTGCTGTCCTGGGGCTGCAGCGGTTGATGTTGACTCTGGTTCATCCGAAATCACGGATTGGTAGATTGTGCCAATGAAACTCAATGCATGGATGCGATTGGCAAGGTCAGCTTTACTGCATTTTGCATCACCCAAGACCTCATCACACACATCACGTAGTACACCTTCAATTTCCAATTTGGACCCTCTCCATATAGCCTCCAAACCCTGTTTTTTTCAACAAGTTTTAAAAAGACTGCCATTAAAAATGTTGCCCGTGTAAAAGCACTCGTAAATTACCTTTGCAGCGGCTGCTTCCTCCAGCTTGGCTCTTTCGGGTTCAGACAATCCCTTCTCCTCCGCCTTCTGTAGCTCACCAAACGTGGATTGCAAATCATACGCAGTTCTCAAGGTGCCGACGGTTTGGCTGAAGATGTACCCCTTTTCACGAATGCTGTAATACATGCCTCCCAAGCCAAACGCAGACTTTCTGCTTCCATATTGGTTCGCTTTGGCAGAGTAGATATAGCCGATGGTATGTAGAAGATCTACGCCATGATTCTCCAGCTTGAGATCTTCCGCTTCTTTTTTGATGGACTTTTTGAATTCTTGTTCGCCAAGGGTATTGTATAAATCAAGCTTGTGGATCAGCTTTTCAACAAGAGCTTCAACACGTCGTGTACGCACCAAATTGCGCTCTTGTTCGTTTGCAGCCTTCTGCGCTTGCTGCTCTGCCTTTTCTTCGGGAGTCAGCTCTGTCTCCTCAGCCTCTGCTGTATCCAGTGCCTCGCGCATGTCCTTGCCGATAGAAATTTCTCCAATTATATCCACAAACAGGTCGCCTCCAAACGATTGTTTAAAAAAGTCTTCGGGGTCCACTGTAGCTCATCCCATGTTAACACACCCCCGCATAGAGCTGATGAATCCCACTTACCAAATCCGCCGTCAGGTTTGACGCCGTTATCCTCGCCGTACTCGTTGTATTTCTTTCTTAGCTTGGGATCTGATAAAACTTGGTGGGCTTCCGATAGTTTCTTAAACTAGAGTGACAAGACGTTTCATGACCCAGTGACTAAACAAACATGTTTCCCAATCATTACCTTTTCCTCCATTGTGGGATCGCCTGGGTTTTTGTCTGGATGGAGAATAACAGCACGTCTTCTATATGCTTTTTTAATCTCTTCTGGCGTTGCAGTGACCGACACACCCAAGATTTCGTAGTATTCTGTCGATATAGGGTTTTGATCTGGAAAAACAAAAAAACCAAGTTGGTATCAAACACACACACTTGGTCAAGCACACAAAGCATTACCAGTTCCTCTCTTTCTCGCCGCTCTAGGCTTCGACGCATTTGATTTAGATTCTGCATGCTCGGCCACTGTGTAGGAATCTATTTGCCCACAGGCCCAGCACTTTACTGAAACTGTTTGTCCAACCGGCTGGCCTTGGGGATAAAACTCGATAGGAGTGATGCATTTTTTACACGATGATTTGATATATGGTTCTGGCTTTCTAGAGTCGAATATCTGTGCCATTTTTCTTTTTCTTTTGTCTTTTATTTCAGTTGTAAATGTATAGAGAGAAAAGAGAGAAAAAAAAAAAAAAAAAAAAAACAGACAACAAAACTATAGTACGAAAAGAAGAGCCACCCGGGGGGTGTGAAGGTAAAAGATTTTTTTCTTCACATGTCATTTAAATGAGCATTCCAGCAATGGCAGCCGACAGCCAAGTGCTCAATGAACCACAGATCAAAGCCGAAATAGCTAAATGTGATATTTCACCTGTTCTCGAAGGAGCCAGTGTACCGAGGACACCAACTTGCATACCCACACTGCCAAAATTCGCAAATCCACAGAGGGCATATGTAGCTACAATCTGGGACCTGGTGGATAGCTGTCCTTTGTAGGTATCTGTCAGTTGCTTGTAGGCGATAAACTCGTTTGCCCATATCTTTGTCGCCATAAGCCTCCCTACAATCACCAAATCCTTATCGTCCGCCCCTATAAGCCAGGCAACCTAACGGCGTACATGCTGTTAGTGTCGGTCCATCTGGTAGAGCTATTGTGGAAGAAGAAAAAAATACTTGCAGGTACAAACAGGTATCCGGTTACTAATTCAAGCGTCAAGTCTTTGATTGTCAAAAAGTTTCCTAGCCACGTGAGAAACGAATTGACGGCGTACAAGGTAGCGAGAATGGATATGATGTTGGCTATTATCAGCAACGAAATTTTGACGCCTACCTCCGCGCCTTTACCAAGCGCATGGAGGATGTTTGCAGTATCGTCATCTTGATGGCGTGGAATCGCTGCGTTTTCCTTTGTATCTGGCTCTTCTGTCTCGGGATATCTCAGCTTTGATATGGCTACTGAGCATGGAATAGACATGATACATGATGTCAACAAAGCCTGGCCCGACACGCCCATAGCAATGTACCCGTACAAGACGGATCCCGAGATGGTTGCAAATCCTGACGTCAAGATTTGGTGTATTTCTGACTTGGTGAGTGTGGGTACCAGAGGTTCAATCAGCAGAGCGTTTTCAGACGCCCCTAAAAAGGGCTATTTTTGCCACATGTGTCAAATTGTTGTTGTGGTGTAAATGTTTGTGGTTTGGAATAACAGACTTACAGATGCAACGGCTACAATGGATTCTGCTCCTGAGATGCCTAAAACTGCAATAAAGACCACTGCCAGCTTCTTGAGAAGCCATTGTATGGTCCCTAAATAATACAACATTTGCACGGTCGATGCGAAAAAGATGAGCGCTGGAAACACGTTCAGAGCAAAGGTGTTGGCGCTGACAGCGGCTGTGCCAAATACGAATTCTGCTCCAAACCAAGCATTGTGGAGATATTGCTCGGCGAAATCGGCTATCCATTTAAATAGATCGTGTCCTACCGAAGATCGAAATACAAACAAAGCTAGTACAAACTGCATCAATATGGCAGTGATCACTGTATTCCATTGTACATGTTTGCGGTGCTATGTTTTGTGTACAGCTCGTTTATCAGTCCACATACCCCAAATTACGCTCATTGTATTATGCTATTTACCACAGACGATGCAAATGTGCCCATCACAAACACAAACAATCCACAAAGCGAAATCAATCGTCGAAGTCGAGGAGATTCCTCCTTTTCAGGAAACGAGAATACAGTAGCTGTGATGACAGACAGCACAAGAAAGCCGTACGCAACAGTGCGTGTAACGTAAGTTGTATGCTGATGTATTGTAGTTGATATCGCACGAGTACATTTCTTCCATGGCGTAGTAACGACAGCAGTTGGTACGTGACAAAATAGCATGTAGCAGGTAATGAAAGCGTATATGATACCTAGGACCAGCAATTCTTGGCTGTATCCTTTTGGTATCTGTAATGCGTAGGCCGCACAAAGGAAACCAGTAAGGGCCAACCAAATCAGCACACTAGCAGCAAAAATAATAATTCCAGCTGTAAGTATAAATATATATATACCGTATATGGCACTCTCGGCTAGTAATTTCTTATATATATATATTCTACGTACTGTATTTGTATTCTAAATCGACGGGTATAGCTGGCTTTGTTTTTTGGATTTGGTGCGCTGTTTACAGACGAATTGGAGAGTTGATCTGGCTCAGATTTCATGTCAATAGCATGCATGTGGTTGGGCTGCTGGTCACTTGTGTGGTCCACTATGGAGGAATCAGCGTTATTTTCTTTATGCATCTCCTCGTTTTATATATATTTGGAAGAAAGACGAATAAAAGTAAAGAGACAAGAAAAAAAAAAAACTAAAAAGAAAAGGAAGAGGCCTACTCGTTTTTAAGGTTTCTCGACATTTTAATGATTTGATGTATTCGATACATACAAGACTGCAGTTGATCTGTATAACATCTACTGTATCTAGTGACACTGGATCCATGCCACCCATATTATCGGTCCGTGAGTATTGCCAAATATACAATCAAATCCTTTCATCTTGTTTTCCATGGTTTTTGTATGCATGTTAATTAGCCCGCTTGATACCATTCAGCACTAGCATCTAGTTCAAGCCTTCTTCTCAAGCCATATGATCTTATTTTTGTTGTTGTTGTTGTTGTTGTTGTTGTTGTTGTTTGCATCGTTGTTTTTTTTCAAGACGACCCATCTCCTGCACCCTTCAAGTTATATTTATTCTATTTATGAAACGTATATGTTGAATGTAAATCTTGTACACAAATCAATAAAGTTTAATGCAGGGACCTCTCTTAATTTATTCTTTTGTAGAAGGAAAAAAAAAAGCCAGGTTGTTTATTCATTCAATCAGAAAGAGGGATGGTAAAAGTGAGAGTAAAATTAGGAGGTGGTATTATTGTTCAGTATAAAAGAAAATGAGGAGTAAATAGTAACCATATATATAATTTCATAGTATTAGGTAAAATAATGATACACATATGTTGTTGATAATCAAATCAAGAACAAGAGGATGATGCAGATGTCCTTGCCGATTCTACAGTGGACAGTGTAATAGATGATTCCGTTGAGCTAGACAGCCTTTCCATGATAGATTCAGAAAGCAATACCACGCTGTGGTTGATATCCTCACCATGAAATGCCATGGCGATCTTTTCATGGTGGATGCCACACTTTTGCAGCATATTGGGAAGAGCACCCATTCTAGAGCAAATTCACATGAATAGAGTTTTCAGGCGTAGCAATAGCTTGCAACTTACCTAGCAAGAAACATTTGTAATCGAAGCCGTACAGATTGCTGATACAGCTCATGGAGTGATCTATGCTTGTAGACACCAGCACGGAGATGTCGTATAAATAGATAGAATTCAATGACAGCCTGTAGCCTATCTCGACAGTAACGATCAATACAGGCCCATTCATCAAAGTACGATATTCTAAATCTGTACTTCAGTTCTTGCTGTCTAGACGATTTATGTATGTTTCTACCACACGCTTGGCAGCCCAGGAACACAGAGGAAGCGGTAAATCTCTCCCAAAGCGTAGCAGATGCTTCTTCCTTCAATTGACGTATAGCCTGTTCAGTTACAAATCCTTCTGGGCACTCCTCTACAAAACATGTCTTGACCAAGATAGCATCCATGATCTTCTTGCTCGAAATTTTAGGATTTGGACCAAATCTTAAACATGGTTCGATATCGTCACGAATACAATATTTCATGTATTTTAATGAATGTAATTTTCGTAAGGGCGTTTTCTGCACGAGTTGAATGAAATCGTTCAAATCTTCTAAAGCAACTTGATCTTCTAATGTGTCCATGTGGAGTCCCAAGTCCAATCCGTGCATTAAAACGGTCTCCACCTGAGCACGAGTGTATGTATCGATCACACTGTTTTCAGCTAGTGTATTGCAATCCTCTATTTGTGTTGAAGTAGGCGAAAGAGGTGATTGAGGCTGCTCGTCCACAGAATTCGAAAAGACAGGATTAGTGTCTTCCATTTTGTTTCGTATTTGGGTTAATTGGCCAGAGGCATCCTCTAGCAAAGACTTGGCATCTTTAAGTTCCTGCCCTAACTGGCTATTTTTGGTCTTGATGACTAGCTGCTGTGCCTTTTCTGTTGTAATCATGCGGTTGGCTTCCTCAAACAATCGCACTGTTAAATCTTCCAGCTCTCTCTTTACATTTTCCTTGGATTGTTGAATATCCTTGACTTTTGATGTCTCTTCTTTACATTTAACCTCTAATACTTTCAAATCGTGTTGTAGAGACTGGATTCCTTTGCGTGTCGATTCAATCGATTGCTGCTTCTCTGTTAATTTTTGTTCCAAATGCATCTTTTTTGCATCTAATTCGTTTTTTTCATGGCGTAATGTAGATTTTTGTCGTTTTAAGGCATACAGTTGAGTTTTGGTTTCATCGTAGCCTGATTTTACAGATTCAAATGATAACACATTTCCACAATCTAGACACTCAAATTCAGACGAAAGCTGATGGCATTGACAAACGAGCGATTTTAGTGAAATTACTGGGCTATTAGTTGATGTTGTGGTATAACTACTATCTTGATACGCTTTATCCAACATAACTACTGATGGCATCATATCATCTGGTTTTATATTGATGTTTAAATTCAATATCTGCTGCTCTGTTGTCGTAGTTTCGGTTGCCATGGTGATTCAGGAACAAGAAATAAATGCAAAGGAAGGAAAGAGGAAAAGAAGAAAAAGAAAGCAAGGATAATCTATTTTATTTTTTATTTTTCAAAAGGGGATAAATGACGCATCTTTATTTGTGCACCCAACCTTTTGCAAGAAAGAAAAGATAACATGCCCCTATTTCAATAGAGAGAAAAGATGCCATTAAGCTTTTTTCTTTTTTCATTTTGGCATTTTTAAATAACGGTAGAGCACCACTCAAAGAGTTTAGCGATTGAAAAAAATTTCTCTCCTTTTAAAAAACAACAACTATAAAAATGTCAAAACGACTACAACGATTCAAACCTAAAAAATCATATCTGGATACAGTCAATATTGAATCAATCAAGTTACATCAGCCCTTGACAAATCAATTATTAATATTAGATTTGAATGGCACATTGGTATCCAGAGTGCGCAACAACAAATCCATGTACGTCCGCCCTTACAGCCAGCAATTCATCGATTATGTATTCGACAACTTCAATGTGATGCTGTGGTCTAGTGCACAACCTCACAGTGTCAACAACATGAGCCGCCTATTTGGAAAACACAGGGAAAAATTATCATTAATTTGGGATCGCACAAGCTTTGGGCTCTCCGCGGCCGATTACAATCGCAAGATACTTACTATCAAAGACCTAGACAAAGTATGGGAGCATTTCAAAGGCCAATACAACGCCACAAATACCATACTGCTCGATGATTCACCTAAAAAAGCCCAATTGCACCCGTATAACTGCATCCATCCCAGTGAATTTGAACATGGTGCACCAGCGTTTGTTTCGAGCGGCGAGTCTGAACTTTTACATGTTTTAGACTATCTCAAAGTTTTACAACTTCAGAGCAATGTGTCAAACTACATGCGTAAACATCCCTACCACACATTGGAAAAGGACACAGCACAAAACAGCTTTGAAACAAAGTTTTACCTATTTGCCGACGATTACGATAAAGCGGGCCAAATAGTAGATCTGCAGCAGAGAAAAAAAAAAAGCACAACTGATGTATTAATAACAAACATGTCCAATTTGAAGTTGCAGTAGAATCCAATCAAATTGGCACGTAAAAAGAGCCATTGGCTGGCCAAAATAGATATTGCATCTCAATGTAAAACAAGTTACACACTTTAAAGAAATAGGGGATCAGACTATGATGAAAAAACTTATAAAATCTAATTGTTTTACCTTTTTTTTTTTTTTTTTTTTTT
>MU619260.1:10578-39923 GCA_025201805.1 Parasitella parasitica
TCTCTCTCTTCTTATAAACAAAATAATAGACGCAAATGTTATATTTGACAGATGATTTGGGTCTATTGCCCTTTTTTTTACCGTTTGGCATAATTGGATTTTATAGATATCTATGGTTCTTTATCAAGGTCACTGCTTGGCTGGTGTACAGACCAAGACTGCCCAAGGCAAACCCAACTTACACAGGGGAACGGGATGTGACAATCATCGTGCCAACCATCGATGCAGGTGAAGAGTTCAAAATCGCTGCACAGAGCTGGTTAGCCTGCAATCCTAAAGAGATCATCATCATCACCGAGACGAAAATGCGAGAGCCATTGCAAGAATTGGCAGATAGCGTCAATCCAGAAAAGATCCGTGTACTGACTGTACCAAGAGCCAACAAGAGACTGCAGATGGTAGCCGGCATTAATGCTACCACTAGCGAGATAATTGTGTTTGCCGATGACGATGCTATCTGGAAACCTACCATGCTGGAATACATCCTTGCTTGCTTTGAAGATCTGAAAATGGGTGGTGTCGGTACAAGTCAAACTGTCCACGCCGTCGATCCTAATGGACATCAAACGCTCTGGGAAATTCTTGCCGGTTTTAGGTTAACTAGTCGAAACATTGAGATTGCTGCTTCCACTCACATTGACGGCGGCATTTGCTGTCTTTCTGGGAGAACAGCTGCGTATCGCACTTTGATCCTCAAAGACCCTGCTTTCCAGTACTGCTTCACAAACGATCTTTGGCTAGGAAAATATCCATTGAACTCGGGAGACGACAAATTTTTGACACGTTGGATGGTATCGCATGGCTGGAACACGTATGCTCAAATTTGCAAAGAAGCCGAGCTCTATTCTACGTTCAAGAACAATTGGAGATTCGTCAAGCAAGTGCTTCGTTGGACCCGCAACACCTGGCGCTCAGATTTTAGATCCTTGTTTACAGAACGCTACATTTGGAGAAGACACCCCTTTGTTGCATTCACCATGGTAGACAAGATCTTCAATCCTTTAACCCTTTTAGCTGGTCCTATCCTTGTGGGTGTGTTTGCTTCTCTTCAGGAGCAAAGGGCAGGTCCTACAAACCCACCTTTACCCGGGTGGAACATTGCCATCTCTTATATCATTTGGCTGCTATTAACTAGATTTGTTAAACTGATACCTCATTTTGTGAAAAGACCTCAAGACATTTGGGTTTTGCCTGCATGGTTGCTGTTTAATTATTACTTTGCCATTATGAAGCTTTATGCATTATTTACACTGCACGAAGTTGGATGGGGCACTCGAGCTGGCGTTGGCACCGAATTGGCTGCTGATATTGGCAAAGACGACGAGAAGCAGCCTCTCGAAACCAGCAGCGATGTCAAAATTGAAATGAGTCAAACGGATGCCACTTCTGTAACACAAGAGCAAGAGAAACAACAGCGACATGCTATCCAAAACAGTTTTCATGAAGAAGCTGCCCCCTACGAAGATCCTTTCTTTTCAGAACAAGACATGTTGGAAGTTTCTCGGAACAATCATACAGAAGTGGACATGGATAGCTCATTGGCCCCTATTTCATCAGCAACCCCTTACAGCAATACTACATCTAATAACAACAACAACAACAACAACAACAACAATACTAATAACAGCATTTAACAGCATGATGGTACCCCATCATTATTATAAAAATTAATAAAAACCGCTTTGTTATAAATACAGCATTATTACCATTTAATAGTGTTGCACATTACAACTAAATTTATCGATTAAAAAATGGCAATGGAACGCCTATTATTTGTGCTCATAAAATTTGAGTCCAATATGGTCGCCTTATCAGTGTACATTTCACATTTGAAACTGACGCAAGTCTTACATTAGTCGGCATCTTGGAGAAATGATCTTGGTACACATTAAGCCAACGTATTACCATGTGTATTATCAATACGGCGGTTTTTGGCGAAACATTTTTGAAACTAATCAGCTTGGCTTTGATTGAAATTGATAATACACTGCTATGTTTTGTTTACTTGAAAATTCTGACGCTTCTTGATTCTGTAATCAATCAGCCAGGAAGGTATAAATAATAACTCAAGACACTGTCGTAAATGAAAAGATCTCTTTGAAAACTAATTGGTATTTGATAATTTATTAGACAATTGGCAGAAATCTCACATACGCCGTCTATTGATGGTTGCTTAACCTCATTTCAATTCCAAGTTGATCGCAATAACGTATATCTAAAAGTTTCTTTTTTTTTTTTTCTTGGAAACAAACGATCATGTAAGAATACAGTGCTTGTTCATCGTACAGTGTACCGTATTTAGGCCATAAATACACGTAAAAATGAAGTATTGGGCTTAAATTAAGCGTCATTTAGGCTTAATGATTACTTGAGGACGTTTTATTGGTTTAGTTGTTTATACCAAGTGGCGTACAGTGCGGCTGGAAATATCGTCACTTTGTGAAAAATACAGTAAATGGCCCAAGACATACAGTCATTTCAAAAAGTTAAGTCGCTGATTTTGAGTTTGATGTCGTGCAAAAAAACTTGTGTCCAAGAAATTTTATTGGGCAATTACGAAGCAACAACTAAAAATAAACGTTGTTGGACACAAGTTTTTTTGCACGACATCAAACTCAAAATCAGCGACTTTACTTTTTGAAATGACTGTATGGCAGTTATTTAAATTCTAATTGTCGCTTTCGGAAAATCATGTTGTCCATTCTCAAAAACCATAGTGTCTACTTGGACAAACATTATTGTCAAATTCAAATTCAAAAAAAAAAAAACATATTGATAGGTCTTATTAAAAGTAAAATAGCGATTTTTTATAGCAGAATGCCAGTTATATTATAGTAGTTTATTTGAGTAAAATGCCAAGATGTAAGTGTCGAAAAATTAGTTGTTTTTAGACCCTATTTGATGATAAGTGGCCTTGAAATTATTTGCGTCTTTTATAATAGCCATTGGCTCGTCCTTTATCATACCATTCTCACCAGTTCATGCGCTTGTGGGTTTTCATATGTTATAGTATTGAACTCGGCAACAATATGTAGATCGCGTTTCTGCTTCTCCGTCTCACTTATGGACATAGCTTCAGTCTCTTGCCTTCCGACTGTTGGGCTAACGCCTGCTGGTAGATCTAGAGACTGAAGCTATGTCCATAAGTGAGCCGGAGAAGCAGAAACGCGAGCCATTTATTTTTCACAAAGTGACAATATTTACCAGCCGCACTGTATATGATTAATATTTTGGCACTTGCAAGTGATAGATGACTATTAATACGATAACTCTTATATTAATAGATCAGGGCTGTCAAAACCTTTCAAATATATATGCGCTTATAGCGATTGACTTCATGAGGTTATACGCTTTTGCCGCCATTTTGTTTGTTCCATTATTACATACTGACGCTAGTGCCGGTTTTGGATTTTGTGGATAGGTAAAAATGTCTTATAAAACTAAGGTGTTGCAAAATATTCCTTCACAAGCCATTTTTATGCAACTCTATTTTTTTAGGGAAAGTTAATACTATTCGATTTACAACATCGCTTTTCTTCCCGTTCAAAAGCATAATCTGTAATGTTTAATATCTTTGCGAAACACTAGACGGGAGAGATATCTCCTTGAGCTGTTTTTCTTTTGCATCGTTCCACGACACGTATAGCCATTTTTAATGTGGCAGAGATCCAAGATACAGTATAGTATTTTAAGAGCATCTACAATAGTTCATTAAAGTAATCACTACCATAAAATTCAAAAATGCTAAAGTGTAATTGTATTGACCGCTGAGTTGCTCTAAATCAATCTTATACAACACTTGAACAGCATTAACCATCGTATAGACTTTTGCTTGGTCATAATATCTACAGGATGGTCTATATTACCAGACACGTTTGGAATTTTTTTAGCAATACAAAAGATTCCTTTTCTTGAGAATATGAGGCGCAGGTGCGCAGTATACGATCTTTTGTCACCAGCTCAGACAGGCTGCAATGCAAACAGTGCGTAGTACTCACGTCGTCACAAAACAAAGTATAATAGGGATGGATAAAACGAACGCCTCGTTGGGAGTGCGACCTTGGAAGGTTTGTACTACTTATGATTTTCTGATTTTTGAAACATAATCGACAAAAGCGCACGCATGATCAGCATTTGCAGGATAACAAATAACGCAACATAGAGTGATCGAATTTGTCAGCGTATAACGATGTACGACTTGTGCGTCTCGAGGCACATTTTGAGCTCGTGTCAAAGGTTAATTTATCCTGCCGCTCGACTGCATTTTGAATATAAAAGCCTCCAAATGTTTGACTTCGATGAATGCTATCTTTAACTTGAAAATTTATAAAAAACTATCGAAAAATGGCACCTTTGCAAGTTATAGGAGCAGGATTTGGCAGAACAGGAACAGATAGTCTTCGTCTTGCCTTGAACATATTGGGGTAAGCTTTTATTATTTCATTCGCACTAGGGTGAATGTACAGTACTGATCAAATGTGTGCAACAGATACAAAACCCATCACATGAAGTCATTTTGGGAGGAAGAGGCCGATACAAGACCTGAGGATTTCATAGAAGCTTACAATAACCGAGATGAGGCGGACTGGGACAAAGTTTATAAGAATTATAGTGCTGCTGTCGATTGGCCTACTGTAGAATTTTACAAGGATTTGGTAGCCAAGTATCCGGAAGCAAAGGTGGTGCTTACAGTACGTAGCGCTGATAGTTGGTACAAATCAGCTTTGGAGACAATCCATCCGGCTTCTGCAGGTATGCTTGAAAACCCCGCTGATGAACGCAAAGCTCAACTTGGAGAGATGATGAAGCTTGTCGTTTTAAATGGTCATATGGTAAATCGGGAAACATTTCGAGACGAAGAAATGATCAAGAAATTGTTTTTAAACCATTATGAGGAAGTCAAGAATGTTGTACCTTCTGATAACCTTCTGGTTATGGAACTTGGTGAAGGTTGGTCAAGACTTTGTGATTTTCTGGGAAAGGAAATCCCAAAGGAACCATACCCCAATGCTAATTCCAAAGAAAACTTCAAAGAGGTCCTTGCTGCTTATAATCTTTCTAAGAACAAATAAAAGAATAATGTGTTAACCTATAGTTTGTGATGAGTGATACAGAAAAAAAGTGGGAACGCCATACATAAAATTTTCGTATACGTTAGTTAAAACCGCTGGAACCAACAACCACTAGTGTTTCCTAAACTGTATGCCAAAAACATAACAAAAAAACAAGAAAAACTATCGCCAAAGAAATTCATCTTGGGGACGCAAAAATGTTAATGAAGCCAATATATAGAGCGATTACCAGAGTATTAAACTATATACCTATACAAACAAATATGAAGACAAGTCAAGTTGGGACATGAGCAAATCCAGCACCAGATAAATTGTTACATTGCTATAACGATCTTGGAATTTATAGGTAATCAATAACATCTTATGGTTGTTGCTATGATAAGTTTTAAATATGGTCTATCTCCTGGTATCAACGCTTGTGTTTTGTATCATTGAGGAACCAACCCTTCCCTTAAGCCACTGTCAATAGCCGACAGTTGCATCTCCATAGTAATTAAATGCTTTCACAGCTAATTATACATCTCAATGGCAAAACCATCAACTACAACCGTCGCTTAGGCTCCGAACAACCTCTGATCCTTTCTTTTGCTGCACAATATTATTGAGACTCATGCCACAGATGCAGCAAGCAATCTGAAAGCGACATTACAGTAGGAAAAATGAAAGGCCAAAGAAAGGGTGTCGTGGAAAAGACTACCTTTGCTTTTGATAGACTGTTTATGTAACACCTATTATTCATGTCAAAGATTTCTGACCAAATTTATATGGCAAGCCAGTGCCTGGATTATCGTTCACAGTATTTTTGGGAAACAGACAGAAACAGCAGGTCGTACAGACCTAATAAAGGAGGCAGATTCCATTTGTCCACTTTTTTCTTTTCTTTTTCTCCAAACCACAAAAAAGATGTTATTAGAAAGTACTGCTGATATGACCATTGAAAATAATTTCTGGGTAATTTCTTGAATATTTTCATTACAACTGAATAGCTGAAAGTCATACATGTAGTCTCCAGACAAACTTGGCCTGAACATCTTGCTGGCCAAACTGGAAGCATCAAACAAATCTACTTTGGCTATTCAGGATTACTTTGCAAAAAGGTAATTCCAGCAAGCATCTTTGTCCAAATTGACTAATAAATACGCCTAAAAAAGAGCTCAGATAGAGGAGGAATATGGAAACCAGTTACTCCAATTGTCAGAGTCATTGCATCAAATTGAAGAATGCTTTGGCTCAATTTTAACCACATCCGAAATGACCGCCAGAGCACATATAGACCTGGGGCAAAATATTCGAAACTTGCTGCAAGTTCCTCTGGAGACTTATGTAACAGATCAAGAAACTGTAAAAATATTTGTAACGTATGAAGAGAATGAACTAGAAAAAAACAACAATCTCATACTTGGAAATAAATACGCATGCTTCAATTTATAGATGAGCAACCAAATGAGGGAACTTCAGAATACGAGGATTGCACAACTTGAACACATCGAAAAGGTAAGTTTGTAGCCATTCATCTGCATGAGTACTAACGGTGTATATGCCTTGTAGTCGCGGCAATGTTATGTGGATGAACATCAAAACCCAAACGCTTCGTTCGAGAGCATTGATGCAACTGATGGCGCATATCAAAAATCCGTCAACGAAATGCAGACCAAATATGCGCAGTGGGTACATGATTGGCGCGAATCTTGCAAAACGTTCCAGTCAGTAGAGCTGCATCGCATGGACTACATAAAAGCAGTAGTCAAAACGTAAGCTGATGGCGATAGACAGAAACAAGAATGTGTATTTATCAAATGTTAATAGATTTGCAACTATGGTAGCATGTGCATTCAGCATTGACGACCTATCGTGTGAAAGAATGCTGATGACCATGGAAGATTTAGACATAAATTGTGAGTTGATGAATTTTGTAAAAGATCATCGGACAGGATCTTTTATCCCAGGTATGCTCATCATTTCGAAATCTTTGTGACACGGCGTTAAACATTTGTAAATTCAGCGATTCCAGCATACACGAAATTTACTCGGCATATCGATACAAAAAGAAAAGCAGCGGGGTTGCCTCTAGTCTCAACAGAAAAGCGAATTATAAGAGAGATCAACATACCCATCAAACAAGACGAAGAATTAAGATCGGTGAATGACCAATTACGCAAAAAACTACCAGCCAGCCCGTGGAGCGATGCAAAGAGCAATGGCAATGCACAACCATATCCCTTGAATCCAGTTTATAGATCAAGCCAGCCATCTCAGAGTGATCCTGTGTTGAATAATTGGTACAACAACCTCCAATCTTCCCCTACCTCCCCGACTTCTCCTACACCAGAAAACAAATCCACGCTCGTTACACCACATGAAAAAGCAACGTATATCCAGCATATCAACAACACCAATACACCCACAAAAAAGCCATCAATATTACTGTCATCTATAGGATTCTTCAAGAAGAAAAGGGGCGTGCAAGATAAGTCTCGGGAGAAAAAGAGGCTGTCGTTAGGCCATACAGTACCAGATCCATTATTACCAACACAGCAATCAATATTAGAACAGCCTCCTAGTCCAATATTTAGTCCTATTGATTTTTACTATTCTCCTGCTGATACTGATAGAAACTTGAAAAAAGCAGCTGCCAACATATCACCATCGTCATCGCATTGACACATGGCGCCTTATAAATAAAATATTTATAAAAAAATAAAAAAAAATCACACGCTTGTTGAGAGAACATGTTGCTATCCTTTCGGACAGTTGGATGTATGGTGACATTGGCCAAGCATTGATCATGTCTCGGATCAAACTCTTATTTTAGAAACCTGAGCTTCAATAGTTGATTCTGCCCCTGAACTAATGGAATGGTCGGGAATATTGCACCTAGGATTGAGCAAGAAATCCTCTGGCCTCAATTTAACTACCAACTTCATATTTATTTTAAAAAGTCTGTGTAGAGTCTTTTTTTTCCCTTCATGGCTCAAATATAAATATAAGAAAGAAATTCTCCTCCGGGTTGGAGTCGTGCCCAGCGCCGTCATTTTTATTATGGTGCCGATGAGAACCGCATCAGGTTCGAGTGGGAAGTGGATTGGCAGTTTCAGTGCTTGCACTCTCGCCTTTCTGCGTGATTGAGATAATAATTGCTTTGTTGTATGGATCTCAGAAATTAGAAAAATCCACATGTCTATCATTCATTGTTCCGTTAAGTGCTTTTGAAGCAAAAAAGCTAATTTTATATAACGTTTTTTTTTTTTTTTTTTTTTTTTTTTTTTAAGATATACATCAGATTTTATCATATTGCAAATTGGCTTGGTCCTAAGGTAGTGCTGCCAAGTAATTACGCCACAACTCTACTAATGTTCATACCATAAAGAATTAAAGCAGTTCCCCTTAGTGTTTTCCGGCATTTGAATACAAATACTGCCCGCTCTTTTGGTGCAAACGTAAATATGTAAATCTGACCAACAGGTACTATCGTTTGTTTCTCAAATGAATGCTAGTTATCTAACTCACGACCTAAATACTAGACAACAAGTAGCACGGCCAATAAGCAACATCAGGAAATATATAACTTTGACCTTAGAGAATAAATATTTTTCCTTTTTCTTTTGGAATAAGACCATAAAGACAATTAAAGACTTTTATTCTTTTTATCCAGCGCAATTTTACCTGCTTTTGCCAAAGAAGCTTCTTGATAAAAAAGTAACAATTATCTTAGAGACTAGCCACTGGCAATACCATTACACGTTACGTAAATTATAAGTGCTGCATAAGATATGTATAGACGCAAGAAAAGCATAAATAAAAGTTTTTCAATAAAACGCAAAGGAAACAACTCGTATATCAAAGCAAAAAGGACGTTCAGGAAGCTATTTGCTTTTTCTTTTCATTTCTCTTTGTGGGATGTTCAACAGCAACTGTTTTGCTAAACTTATTATAGAACTTTCCATCGTTTCTCCTTTTCCATCCGTACACATCACACTCACCAGGATTCTCTTGCTCTTTTTCCTCTTTTTCCTGTCGATAAGCGCGGCCGGTATCTTTTTCCCTTCAACTTTGATAAAATGTTAGGTGGCGGACTACCGGAAAGAGAGCAAGGGATGGCGGAGGTGCTCTTTGGTGGCGGCGAGTAGTACGTATCTCGCACCCAATGGATGCACTCCCATACTTTTTTGGTTTGTTCCAAACCCAAGACTTTCCTTGTGCCAAACTTTTGAGATGATTTACTTTTAACCTCTAAAGCTAAAGATTCAATTTCTCTTCTACAAGTTGAGAGGAAAGGCAAAGATGAGCTGAAATTATCAAGCCCCTGAGGAGAGCAAGGCAGTGAAATGTCATTTTGATGAAGGACAACATACAGTCCATTACTACCAAGAGAAATACTCGATACTATGCATTCACTGCCGGCAATTTGAAATAGATAAGCACGACATGACTTGATAATTTTGACATCAACAATGTCAACAAGATTGTCAACAATGTCTTTTCCCTCGCGCGATAGCTTTCCTTGATCACTTATTGTTTTGTCCTTGTTGTCATCCTTTGCTACTTCGGCCACTGCTACATCTATCTCTTTTCTATCAACATCAACAACAAATCTGATATCAATTTTGAACCCTCTGATATCTTTGGCGTCTGGGTAAAGCTCCTTCTTGCTTGCAGTAGAAGTAGAAAAAATAGACTCACCAGTTTTGATACGAGCCAGACTTTTTTCCAGAGGAAACATGGTTTTAAAAACTTTCATCCAGAGCACGTACAGATGGTCACTCTCAGTATAGTTGATTGGCGTGTTTTTGATGAGCATTAAGAGGTAGTCTCTGAGAAGTTTGAGAGAATGCTTGACTAGCTTATATGCAAAAACCTCCTCAGCTCGTTCCGCCTGGTCTTTTAATGCTTTTGTGTACGCTAACGCACTAGTCATGTCTCCCTCGGACTGGCAGCAATTTGTTACAGTGCAGATTGTATCAAGGACTTGTTTACTCAAGCAGCTTGGTTGCAACTTCAAGAAAGAAAATCGCTCGAGAAGCTCGTGCCATTGTGTTAGACTGAAAAGCCGTTGCTGAGAGTTTAGCGACTGATCGCAAAGATCTAAAATAGAAGATAGACTATTTGTCATGACCTTCCTGTCGTCAACGGGACACTTTTCAAGATTTTGGGCATATACTTCGTGGATCTTTACAGCCTCCCTCTTGTTAATAGTTCCAGCAGAAAGAGAGGAATTGGAGACATATACATCGTCATGCTCGTATGGAATCTAAACAATTTTATATTGTGGTCTGTTGATGATATGTGATTGTATTTTATACTTCTTGCTTAAAATCTTCTTAGGGAGACATTTCTTCTCTCTCAGAAACTTCAAAGCTTTTATCTAGGGCTGCTATTAGAAACCCTGATAATATTATCACGAACACTGTGACATTTATCATTTACTTCAACTTTTTTTTTTCTGAAGCTATAAAAGACTGTATGTCCAACAATATGGTCTTGAATCTGCCATTTGCCAGAGAAGCCCATTTTCTCTATATTGTTCCTAGGCAAGTGTGCACTCTCGCCATGTCTCAGCACGAGAACGTCAATGGCACGAAAGAGATACGCTCCAGGATATTCACCAAGTTACCTACCTGCCGCCAGTTCAGCGTATTTACGCTCATCATTGACCACTAGTTCCACCAACTATTCCCATTACTGTCACTCTTTGTAATAAATACCGCATGTTTTGTTGAAAAAAAAAAAAGAAGCAATGATGCTATTATGTCTAACGGAACTGGTTGTATTAGACCAATAGGACAATGAGAATATCGTCTTGAGCGGATATACTTTTCTATATCGCTTGAGCTATCAATAGGAGCATTATCCATGATGAGATAATGTTCCTTCATTTCTGGGTACTTGTCCATTCCACCAAGAGTCGCCTTTAGAAAGCTCAAATAATGCTTCATCACTGTTCTGATGCTGTAGCCATCATAGTTTTTTTTTTTCGTCATCAGAGTAAAATGTATAACGTAGCTTAAACCGAGTACGAGAGCTTATTGTTTCGATTGCGAAAAGCTCTTCATCAGCAGAAAGTTCGATCGGCTCAACTCTATGTTCATCAACAATATATGCCCTTGCACATCTTTGTGAAAAAATTGCATAATCATTTTGAATGTTTGTAAAATAAAGGAAAGATAAGGAAAATGGAACAATTGCTTAGTTTTATACAAATAAAATACTATTTTTTTTTGGAGGGGGGGGGGGGGAGTCATCTAGAATCCATCGCTTAAATTTGCAAAAAGAACACTTTATTATTATACACTTGCACCCCAGTTAGGAAGACATATCCATAAAATCAGCAGCTCGATTTTCTCGGTTTTCTGCCTCAGCAATGGTCAATCTAATTTCATCAGCCAAAGGTCCCGTCTTGACGGAATTCACAAACGGTTCAAATCGAGGCGAAGCGATAGGATCGCTCAGAGGGCTCACAGCAACAATGCAGCGAAGAACAGCACGAATGAGTTCTTGGTTCTTTTCAACTTCTTGTTTGACGGCATTACTTCTCATTTTAAAATCAAGAATTGCCTTGAAAGGTTCAATGATGTCGTCTAGTCTTGAAGATACAGCAGTAGGAGCTACTTTACTGAGGCGAATTAACATCAAACAAGCAAGCATTTTGATATCGTGTTGGTCGTCCAAACCAGCACGAATGCGATCGAGGAAACCATACACATCAATCTTATCCAAACATGTGCTCAACAATGTGTACATGCATTCGTAAGCTGCCTTTCTAATTTCGAGACCGTCATCCACCTTGTGCTTGAAGGGACCCATCTCTACGGTATGAATAAGCTCTTCCTTGACAACAGTTTCTGCGTACAACAAGGGAATGAGTCGATCAAGTATATCTCTGATCAAATAAGGCTTGCGATGAACAGCAGAGTTGATGGTCAACAGAGCTAGACGGCGAACGTTCAAATCAGAATCTTCCAAAAGAAACAAGAACTTAGACATGATGGGCTTCAGCAAATTGTCGTATTCAGAAGAAGGGTCGACAACAGCATATTTGATAGCAGTTGCAATTGTGGCTCTTACAAAGGCAGAAGGTGAGGTCAACCGATCCTCCAACTGTGGCAAGAATTTGTGAGAATCTGTCAAGGCCAATTTGCCCAAGCACTCTGCGACAACAGTACGGGTGCCTTCTTCTTGATCTGACTCGCTGCTTTCCAACAATAGCGTCCAGATTTCATCAGCGGCAGGGCCAAGTGAGTTATCCTTGCTATCACCGTCATAGCGAGTAATGACCTCTTTAAGAGCATGCAGCAATAAATAACGTCTTTTGGGCTGTTTCTTTATCTGTGTGACAATGGAAGGCAGATATTGAGGAATGTTTCCAACGCAAATATTACCCAAAGCAAACGCAGCAGCGAATTTGACTTCTTCGGATTGAGAAACAAATGCATTTGTAACAAGGACATCCATGTTCTCGTAAGCAACCAGGTCAACTCTGCGGCCGATCTCGCCAATAGTCAAAAGAGCAAAATACAAGATGGAGTCGTTGACATTAGGTGCAGTGAGATAATTTTGAAATTCACGGATAGTTGTGTCACAATTACTGTCGCTAGCATTGGCAGCTAGTACGGCAACACATTGAGCCACGGTGGATGCAGCTTGTTTGTTGGCGACAGCAGCAACACCACCAGCAGAAACGCCATCAGATGTCTTGGCCGATAATAAGGGGTCAACGAGGCCATGGACTAGAGTTTGGTAATCAGCAGGGCTGACCTTGGCAAACGCGGCAAACATGCTCAACAAACTTTCTAATGAAGAACCCTGTAACAAGGGGGACTCCATCAGTTGAAGCAAGGAAGGCAGGATGAAGGATTTGACTTCAGTGACAGAACTAGGACTGACACTCAAGATGGACTTTGTAGTCTTTAAGGCGAGAGGAAGAAGATGAAGATCACTGTCAGAAATCAACGGCTTCAACTCATGAAGCAAGGTAGAGTAACTCTTTGCAGAGACCTTCTTACCAAATCTAATATGTGGTTAGTTTGTTCATTCCGGCGAGACATTCCTTTTTTTTTTTTTACCTGTTAACCAAGACATTCAAGCACTCCAGACTAGCAATTCGCAAGGAGCGATTACTCTTTCTAAGCAACAGCGAGATATCTTCAACGGCTACAAGCACACAACGCTCAAGTTCTTCGCCAGCAACAATTGGGCTTTGAGAAGCAATATTTAACGTCTTAATACTGATCAAGCGGGTAACTTCATTTCTCAATCTTTCCAATAGCACATCCCAAGCCTGTCTTTGCTGTTGCTGTGACTGGAGGACATCGCCCACTTGAGTCAACAGGGTACCGAGACACATGATGGATCTTTCCTTGACCTCTTGATCGGCATCACTCGTGTTCAATACGTTCAAGGTCACTTCATATATTTGATTGATATATGTGACGTTTTCAGGGGCGACATCTGTGATTTGATATTGGCCGTTTTTGAGGTAAATGGGACGAATGACCTTGATCAATTCGATGCAAGCCAAGAAAGCTTCAGATGTGATTTTGTAGAAGTGGTCAGAGACCGACTTGATGACAGAGGGAGCCAAACGATCAATCATAGTGCGAGTGTTATTGGCGTGGCGATAGTGGAAGAACAATTTCAAAAAGTAGAGGACTTCGATCTTGAGATTGGATGAAGGTGCATGCTGCTGTTCGACAGCACTGCTTGAAAGAGACGCTTCAATAGCAGGGAAAAAAAATTCAATTTGATCGTCCAGTCCACCTTGAAGAACAATGATAAGTTCACGCAGCAAATGGAATCCAATTTGGCGGGTTTGAGTTGCTTTGGCCGACAGTTGCTTTGCAAGAGTGCGGCAGATCTTGGGGACGAGCGATTTCAAAAGTTGTTTAGGGCCATTTGTTGCTTCCATTGTGGAATCACTGTTGTTACTTTGGCCCGGACTGGCAGGCAAAAAGTCGACTTGATCACCAAAACTAGTAACGCTGTTTCTACGAGGATGGCCACTGCTAGGTGTAGCTCCTGCATAGAGGCTTGTTTGCCTCA
Organism: Parasitella parasitica; assembly: GCA_025201805.1. NCBI lineage: Eukaryota > Fungi > Mucoromycota > Mucoromycetes > Mucorales > Mucoraceae > Parasitella > Parasitella parasitica. The sequence goes on from MU619260.1 coordinate 24,687, forward strand.
AAAGCGCAATAAAGGTCTGTAAAATGTCCACACGAACAGACTCCTCGCGTTCTTTAAATCGACTGATGAGTACGGGCGCAACGTTTTGGTAAATTTGCTGCAGCAATTCTGATCTACTTTCAATAATGGCACATAATACCTTGGAGGCAGAACGACGAACCTTCCAGGACATGTCATCATCGTCGTCAGAGTAATCACTGTAGAACGGTTTAGGCAAATGCTATTCTTCTTTATTTGCGTATGGTACTTACACAACCTCGTCATCATAATCATCCTCTTCCTCTTCTTCGTCTTCCTCTTGCATCAGTTCATCTTCTTCGCCGTCCTCGACAAAATTAGGATCGTACTTTACATAATCCAATGCAAGGCTGGTAATGTCAGGGATAAAAGGCGAGACTTCGATGGGACATCTTAAAACAAAGGATTCGAGCGTTTGAAGGCAAATTTCACGCAATTCGTCATCTTCCTCGGCCTTGGAACTACAATCTGCAATAATAGGAACAAGCTGAGCAAGATGTTTGCCTAAACGAGCAGTATTGTAACGACTGCAAAGAGATGTTTAGTACGGTCGCATGAGAGATCTTGGAAACTCAAGATACCTCAAAACACCTGCACATTGCACCAATGTTCGTACTTTCTCGCTCGAATTGGCATTGCTGTTCAAGCCCTCCATTATAAAAGAGAATATCTGGTTGAACAGCTTATCGTTTGTGTGAACGACGAGACACCCAATGCAAATAGTAACTCTTTTACGAATGGCGGCACGATTATGTGAGAGCATTGGCAATAATATGGATTGGATTTGAGTCTGTTGTTCCAGGGAAATCTGACCTCCAAATCGAGCCAAAACTTCAGACAAGATGTCTAAAGTATCCATTTGCATTTCATAAGATGCGTCAGCCTATGTCAAATATAAGTAAAACCACATACACACATGCTGTACTATCGAACTAATGCATTACCTTTTGAATGATAGCCAATAGTTTAGGGATGATACGAGCGCATACTTGGTTCCCTCGGACAGAATCGACCTTGCCAACTACAGTCTTCAAGCCTACAACAGTGTCAGGCACATTGTTCCTTCCTAGTTGTGTCAACCTTACCAATGCAAGCGATGCCGCGCAATTCGTCATTCTTTTGTTGAGAGGCATATTCGTTCAAGCGGTCGATGATCTGCAGCAAATTCTCTTCCTTTGTTTGCCTTACTAACGGACCAAGGCTACTATTGTGTTAGCTTGCAGCAGACATTCATTGTTGCAGTGAGAGCTCACCATTTGACGGCCAGATTTTGCACTTCGCCGTTTTTATCGTCCATGAGCAATAATACTGCTCTGACAACTTTTTCTTCAATCATGGCTTCCATATGGAATGACTCTTTTTGGAGCTCATTCATTAAATCATTGAGAGCCATATAGCGGAAGTCTCTGTCCTCATTGCTCATCTACTTTTACTGTTTACATCAACGCAATCCCAATGTCAACAAGATTACATACCTTTTCCAACAAGTTGGCAACCATATACGCGTTTGTACCTTGCTGCGACATCATGGCTGTGTGCTGAATGTTAGTAAACGTTGACTATAATTATAAATCGCACATTCACCTATACGTCTTTTGTTATACAGAACCAAAAAAAAAGAAAAGTAAATGATACAGCGTAAATGCGTATTGCAACACTGGATAATGCTCTGCTGAACTAGTCACGGTGATAAGATCTCAACTGGATGCACCATATTTCGAACGCTCCTTTCACTTGTAAAAAAAAAAAAATGCCTATTGAAGTAGTGCCATTGGGGGCAGGTAGATAAGTAATGCACATGTAGCAGACATTGCATCTAAAGCCAATTTTGCACAGGACAAGATGTTGGAAGAAGCTGTATCTTGGTCACCATTGGCGGCAAGAACATTATGCTTGATTGTGGTAATTGCAACTATATACAGCTAGGCAGCAGCAAATTCATTCCTTTCTTTTTTTGTTGTTGTTTTTCCAGGAATGCATATGGGATATCAAGACGAACGACGATTCCCAGACTTTAGTTACATCTCAAAGACAGGAAATTACACCGATATCTTGGATGCTGTGATTATCTCTCATTTCCACCTGGATCATTGCGGCGCTCTACCGTTTTTCACCGAGATGTGTGGCTACGATGGCCCCATCTACATGACACATCCTACAAAAGCAATATGTCCAATTTTATTAGAGGACTACAGAAAGATTACAGTCGAACGTAAAGGAGAAACCAACTTTTTTACATCTGCCATGATCAAAAACTGCATGAAAAAGGTCATCCCTATCAATTTACACCAGACCCTCAAAGTAGACGATGACATTGAGATAAAGGCTTATTATGCTGGACATGTATTAGGCGCAGCGATGATCTACATTCGAGTCGGCCAAGAGTCTCTTGTTTATACTGGCGATTACAACATGACGCCCGATCGCCACTTGGGTAGTGCCTGGATTGATAAAGTCAGGCCCGATGTGTTGATTACAGAGAGCACTTATGCTACGACGATCCGTGATTCAAAGCGTTCTCGTGAACGAGATTTTCTCACCAAAGTGCATGACTGTGTGGCAAATGGTGGCAATGTCATTATCCCTGTGTTTGCATTAGGCCGCGCGCAGGAATTGTGTATCTTGATAGAGTCCTACTGGGATCGAATGGGGTTGGATGTGCCAATTTACTTTTCAACAGGGCTGACAGAACGAGCCACCGAGTTTTACAAGCTGTTCATCAACTGGACAAATCAAAAGATCAAATCAACGTTTGCTCAAAGAAACGCATTTGATTTCAAGCACATCAAAGCTTGGAGAAAAGATTATCTGGATAACAAGGGACCTATGGTGCTATTTGCTACACCGGGAATGCTGAACGCAGGTACATCTTTGCAGGTGTTTACCAAATGGGCTCCTGATCCTAAGAATATGGTCATTATGCCTGGTTACTGTGTTGCCGGAACAGTCGGCGCCAAAGTGTTATTGGGGCAGAGTCTGATTGAGGTGGACAAGTTTACTCAAATCAAGGTCAATTTGCAAGTAAAAAATCTGTCATTCAGTGCTCATGCAGATGCAAAAGGGATCATGCAATTGATCCGTATGTGCGAACCAAGAAATGTCGTTCTTGTGCATGGTGAGCGTGGAAAAATGGACTTTTTGAGGAGCAACATAATGAAAGAATTTGGGATTGCTTGTTATATGCCTGCAAACGGGTGTAGCATCAAGATGGAAACAAGCCGAGCATTAGAAGCCAAGATTAGCACAGATTTACTAAAATCGTTATTAGCCAACCACAATAGCAAGATACCCTCTGTAACCTTGTCAGAATCATCAAGGCCCAATACGTCCGTGCCTATTAATGCCACATTGCTAATGCATTTTAACAACAACAAGCAACAACAGCAGACAGCTCCCTCTATCGAAATTGTGAAATCAGACGAATTTGAAACTGCTGAAAAGCAATTTGAACATCGTGAACTGTATTTCCAAGTAGAGAAGGCATTTCAAGTCTCTAGCCTTTTATCAGACATGGCTCATACCGAATTGATAACTGAGGATTCACAAAGAAGAGTACTAGATTTATTGCAAGTGGCATTGACAAGGACAATCGGACAGACATGTTCTATCCAACGCAAAGCTGCTAGCATCATAATTCGAAGCGTCTCCTTATGGTTGCAAAATTTGCAGACTGTCTGTGTCAAGTGGAGTTTTGAAGATGAAGATTTGGCTAGTTTTATATTGGGCACAGTGAATACAGTCTTATATGACCAGCAGTGATAGTCAAATTTGTCTGAATTATACATAAACAAGCACCCTTTCCTTTCCTGCTAGCATATAATTCGACACTTGTTTAGTGTTGTAAATTCATACAAGAAACCTTTTTCAAGAGCGCAAGTAATGCGACTTGACTGAAAAAACGGGGTTTACAGCAGATATACTCTGTGTTTGATAATACCTTTGTTTTTCTTATCAAGGGTATCAATTTAAGTGCTACTGAGGATTATTTGGAAAAATGAGTATTGCCTCGGACAAGAAAGTATAGTACTCGTAGGGTAAATTCATGTTGCATTATTAGCCAACTTGGTCGCGAGAGAGGTCCACAAAGTAGTGACTCCGGCATAGATAAACTTCATTAGCAAGACCTTCAAGACCTGCTGATTAAGGAAAAGTTCAATACAGCTATCAGATTAGGGTATGGTCCCAAGGCCCTGAAGACATGACAATGGGGAACAACAGTCAATGTAGCTAAATATGTACCAACGCTAAATATAAAGCTTTCACAAGGCTATTGCATGGAAGAATGGTGATTTGTCATCCCAAAGCTACGATAAAAGTTAACCAAGAATAGCTCGTTGATTATCTGGAAGTGATACTGCTGATGATGAAGGGTACGCTTGAGTCTATCACCTGACATTTGATTTGTGTGCATTAAGCAATTCACATATCAACGGCTTCCTTTTCAGTTCAGACAGATAAAATTGTAGCTGTTAAATCAGGTGCAGATCTAGAAAGATATTTATAGCATTTTCACTGCACCTGTCTATTACTATCTCCCCAGAAACATACGTAAAATAAAAAGTCAAATCGTATTCAAATTTTAATTTAATATATTCAAGGCATCAAACAAGCTACGCCGCTCTAAATGCAGTTGAATAAAAGCAACATATTGCAGCAAATCAAATCGAATACGTCAAAGAACATCTAGTAATTCGCAGCCAGGGAGCTAACAATGAACTTGGCGACTTGGCACAAAGAGTCTCCAGTTCACACCAGATTTTTATTGTGCTAGTATGAACTCCAGTACTTCCTGCTTTGATGCCATGCAGCTCCGCTCAGCATTTGATTCCTACATCTGATGGCTGTCTGCAATAAAGATTGGGACGACACATACCGATAATCAGCAAGACAATGGTTATTCATTTATGTAAGTCAAATGCTTCGCCACTTATAGTTGTATATACCTCTAAGTGAGCTCAGATGGCACATGAACAATATTGAAGTCGCTCGCTTGTTGGTAAATAATAGTATGCTGGTTGTCATAGGCTGTAAAAACCTCACATTCTGTCAAATCTGACAAGACTATCTGATTCGGCCAAGCTCCTTGTCATGATTCTCATTGCTAATTGATCTTTCTATATAAAAGGCTTCCAATTTCTTCCATATTCACAGCAACCATTTCATAAAAGCTTTAAAATGGAATTACCCTCTTTAAGCGAATATATAAACGAGCTTTCAACGCTATTCGAAGCTCAAGATTGCTTCACCAAAGAACCAGAAAAATTTGATGAAGAGCGCAAAACCAAATCTGAACTGCTGAAAAAACGTATAGATGATTTTTCAAAAAAGTCTTTCTTTTCATTCGATGAGGACAAGAACGGCATTGACAAGCTCAATCGACAATTGCAAAACTTGAATGCAAGGCATTGCAATTCATCTAATGATTTGTATATGATCCCAATAACACAGAGTATATTGGCAATATACTTGAAAAAGGGCGAAATACAGATGATGGTTGATATATTGGATGTTTCGACTTTTGACAGTGGATCAATCTTCTGGAGCGGCTACCATGAAAATCCCTCAGAAAGTGCTCAAAGGGCAGCTGAAAACTACATGTACCACAACGATTTAAGGTACACAAATCTCGAGCGAACTGCAGGAGGAAGAACTGTTAACGGCTGGGAGCCCCTGAACATTTCCGAGCACTACAATGAATTCTGGTCTCTTTTGTCTGAAAAGTATGCAAGCTCTGCTATGGGAACGGCAACTCTTGTTCTTTCTCCAGATGCGATAAGTACAAGAGGTCGTATTGTGTGGAAACGATATGAGCTTCCTGCGCTTGTTAACAACATTAAAGTGACCCAAGTAGTTGTTCTAGATCTCGACGGTAATATCATCGAAACATGGGACAAACAAGCTATGAGTGAAGAAAATGAGCGAAATATGGAAGAATTTAAGCAGCAAGATATATCATAGCTCATTTTTGCATTAATTCCTTACTATAAATGATCTCACCGTTTATTTTTATCAATAAATGATAATATAATCACAAAGATGTGTATAATTAATAGAGTAGAGGTTGGGAATAAGAAAGTTTATGGTAGTTACATGTGTGCAAACTAAAGCAATAAGGTCAAAGCATAAGCAATTGCAGGTATTAAAACATAACCCATCTTTGTAGGCATTGTAACGAAGGAAGCACCATTTTCGTTCAAAAATTCATCATTGGCGGATAATCCACGGATTTCTTCTTCTGCTGTAGAATTGTTGATAATGGCAGTGATCTTTTGACCAGACTTGTAGCTAGCAGAACCGAGAGAAAATTTATCTCCAACGTACTCTAAACCAGCGGCACTCAATTTATAGGGCTTGTAATCATTTAAACAGCCATCCATTCTGACTGCATCATAGCCTTCTTTTTGTATTAACTGAAGGACATTGGGAACAGCGGCCATACTGCCTGTTTCAGGGATATCATACTGGATAGCAACAAACGAGCCTTTCTTGTCTTGATTAAAAGTCTTGTAGCTTTCAAATGTGCGGCGGTATTCTTCTTCTATCAACTCAGGTGTCTTGTGCACATAATCTTTGCCGTCAAGATTGTATCCTACGAGCACAAAGCCAAGTTCTTGCAAAATGTGTTCAGTGCGGGTATCACTACGAGCACTAAAATGCAACCTAACGTATTTCGGAGCTACATGAATCAATGATTCTACCATGTGAGCATTGGCAATGATATCCGCCTTGATTTCTTCGTCACTCATAGTTTCTGGATCTTCTGTGGGGAGACGGTAGGTTAATCCAATCAAGTGGCCAGCATTATAAATGTTTTGCAGAACCATGGCATATTGCTGCTCTTGCAGCCTATGTATATCAATTGCGTTGATTAGTACCATGTCATGCAAAGAGAACGAAAGCAAGAACTTGCCATTTTGTATTGACGAAAAAATTGGCTCGAGTTTGCGCATTGTTTAATTGACGGGCAATACGGGCAGTTGCATCACTAGGGCCCTCGCTCTATAAATGTTTAGTATACTGACCATCAAGTATACACATGATTTGAATTTACATATGTAATGGCTATCTGGCCATCTGTTCGACAGGCAACTACTCGAGGAACAGCTGGGAGATCTTCACCTTCTAGTTGCTTTCTTTGAGCGAATACGGGTAAATCAACTTCTTTGTTATATGTGAGGCCGGCTTTAGAATAAGCGTTCTCTCTGGCATTCATGTCTTGCGCTGTCAATTCTGGATTTTCTTCGTCCTCTTCGTCTTCGTCCTCTTCGTCATCAGCTTCTTCAGGAATGGCAGGAAGAGCAGGCGAGTTCTCATCGGAGTCGTCGTCGACATCTGAATCAGGAACCTCAATAGCGTATCCAACACTCGACAAGCTATGAACAGAGTCGAGAACAGTGGTTGGCGAAGCTGCTGTTTCAATGGTAACAGCAGCAGGAGGGGCCTGTGCAGATTCCAAGCTCAATGAGCCTGCTGCTTTTGCTTCGGCATTATTTAACACAAGGCAAGAAAACACTATTTGGATCACAACAATTAGTATGGCCCTATAAACAAATCAATCATGTCATCCTCTTACCCGTTGCAGCAACTATATACTTCATTTTGATGAATGAGCAAAATACGTTTAAAAAAAAAAAATAGTATATAAAATAAGTGTAAAGCTTGACAAACCAAATTTTTTATATGTAAATGTCAGAATTTGTATATTTAAGTTAACAATTTGTCCAAACAATATGATTTATTTGTTGGTGTTTATTCCTCTAATGTTGATAACAATTGTTCAGACGTCGAACAGACCTGTTTGTATTTTTGCCATAATGCGTGATTCAAGTTGTCATCGTTATCGTCGTCGTCCAAGCTATCATCATCAGCAGATGTGATAGGCGATTGGCTTCGACTATGTGTTACTGAAGATCTACTGACTTGGCCCTCTAAATACGCCATGATCAGGTTATTCAGTAAATCAACCTGTCTTCCCGTTAATTCAGACCCAATGCGCTCAGTAAATGACAACCACAGTGAACCTAACGATTGATAAACCCTGTCCTCAGTAATGTTGTCAGGGCCAATAATAGTTTGTGCGTGGTGTGCAATGTGAAGAGCGTCCTCTAATCCTCGTGTTCTGTACGCCACATTACATGCTTTGGTGAATGCTGCGTTATTCAAAATCTAGTAAATATGTCAGCAAAACTGTACTTTTTAATACATTTATCAACTACCTTAAGACACTCTTTTCCGTACTTCTCTATAATCGAATGAAATGACAGTGTTTCTAGACCTGAATAAGCAGTGGATATTTCCATATCTAACATCATTCGCGTTTTCCAAGACGCCTCTATTCGTTTCGAATCCATCAAATGCTGCAGAGCGTTGACAAAGTCCTTCTTGATAAAACTGGTCAATGCCTGCGTAATCATGCTTGCAATGGACAAATAGGTGTCGTATTCTTGCCAAACAACTTCAAGGTCTCTATCTCCTCTTGCGCTGGTTTCGTCGATGATAAGATCAGCATCCTCTTCAGCCTATGCCATTCTCTTTTATTAATATGCAATTGTAAAGCATATTAGTCTTAAATCTTACTTGTTCGGAAGAATATAACAAATACAAATGTTCTAAAATTAACTGATTTTGGCTTCTTGCTAAAAAAGCGTCGAAACTATACAAATAATATTGAGCTGGTTCATGTTGGAATACCAAATTTACAATCAAACCTTTGTACGAAACGATAATCATCACTAGGGTAGTTTGATACCTTACATATTTTGGTGGTTACTCGATCTTTCAGCTTGCTGAATGCCTGTCCACTGAAAGAGTAATTGAGTAGACCATTGTTACTGTTTTCTGTAGTTGCAGGATGTCCACTGTTTACCGCTGTACCTACTGATATGTTATCATCATACGTAGCAGATGAATCGAGGTCTGCATACGTATGGTCTAGCTGCATAGATCCAGCCTTTTCTGTAAAAATATCATCGTCTTCAGATGTAGGTACGAGCGAGCCATCATCTTCTGCCATAACGGGGCGATTATACTCATGTATTTCTTGTCTAAACAGATTATTATCCTTGTTTATAAAATCCTTTAATTCTTCGGGTACACATGCATAAAGCTGATTTTTTGTGAATTTTGGCAACGAAACTCTGGCGTACATGAGTGAGAAGGGTTGTACAGGGTCTTCCATAATATTTTGCTCTGTTGCAGCTGTAACGATGGCATCACAGAACTTGAACCAACCACCTTCTGACGGAATGTCTTTCAGTAAGCTGTCTTCAGATGGCTCCACCCAAATGTATGCCCAATAGTGACCAGTTCCACTCTTCCCATCATGATGAAATGACGCTCTCAATTCGTATGCATTTTCTTTCATATCAGGGGTATCAAAAATTGTATCAATCTTTTGTCTTTGCTCGGCTACGACTTTTTCTAAATCCTGCAATCTCGTTTCGATTTTATCCTTGGCAGAGTTCAACACGTCTTTTAAGGCATCAAGTCCTGCTGTTGCTGCTTCATCCACGTCATGCTCTCTATGCTCAAAGTAGTCCAACGTCTGCATCAGCAAATCCCGTTTGTCAGTTGCTAGAGGGCCATCTCCACCACCCTTCAATTTTTCCATTTCAAGTCGAGATGTCACCATCTCTTTACGGCAAGCCTCCATTTCTCGAAATCCCATCAAAGAGGTATTCTTATTTTCTGACATGTATCTGTCCATGTAGATTGTTTTATCGATTTTGTATTCAAATGTTGACTTTTTAGGTGCTGTTCTGTTTTCCAAGACAATAATTAAAATAGGTGGTATTTGCGTGAAAGTTGTCAGCTTGTAAGAGCCTTCCTCCTCATCTGATAAAGATGGGTCAGCATCAATTTCGCTATTAGGGCTAATTTCATAGGATTCGTATACTAATGGGTCGAGGCATCCGTGAAATGAGTTCATTGTTTTGTCAAGGCTGATAGTCAAATAATAAACTTCCTCGTTATCATAATCGTCACCGTATTCAATTCTTGCTTTTAGTAAGAATAAGCTAAATAATGACAGTTGGCAAACGGCATGCAAACAACACCATTATTTTAACATAATATACCTTCTGAATGTAGGTATAAACGATACATCCATTGCTTTGTCAGATTGTTCGTCAGTTTCAACCAACCCAGCGATCATCATATCCAAAAAGCCTTCTAGTGCATTAATAACGAATCCTCTGGGGGGGTTTCATGTTTACCTTCAAAGGTTTGATCATTGAATTCCCAACCATTTGATATCAATTTAGTGCTAACCGCTCTAACGTAGTGCGATACGTTGCCATATAATCTTTTTGTATTACCCAAAAATGCAAATAGCTTTTGCATCTCGGCCAATGCTTCCAAAGATTTCGACATGAGTTGAAGCTCACTTTCTACATGATTTACAAATTCGACTTGTTCTTCTTCTATAGGTACCGATTCAACAATCAAAGGAGGCAAACCCATTTCAGTTGCATCTTCATTAGTGCTGTTTCCAGAGCCGTCCTTGCTAACTACATCAGTTTCGGGCTCTTTATTATCAATTGCTAAGGCTGCCATTTTATCCTCGGGTGAATCTAATGAAATCAAATCTTCTTGTTCAATGCATGGAGGCGGTGAAGGTGGTGATGATGGTGATAATGATCCAGAGGTAACAATAGGTTTCGTAATCTGTCTCTTGGTGACAACATCTCTTTTAATGTAACCAGGTACCGGTTCTCCAAATCCTTTCCAATAACTTTTAGGTGATCCCCACAAATACGCTGTTGGTCTAAACGACAATACTGCTTCCTGAAATGTGGTTACATGAAACAATGCTTGGACAAGCACCGGTGAGTATGCAAAATTGTATGATGGCGGTCTAAGTCCAATAGGTCTATTAAATTGTTACAAAATCACATTCAAAAGAGTATTATCATTTGATACTAACAGATCATCTAATGCCATTCTTTCAGAAGGATTTTCGGGATCTTTCCACCAAGTCAGCGAAGATTCATTTAAAAGTTGTGCTGGCGATGATGTATAGACATTGGCCGTTGTTGATGTTGCTGTATCTGATTCTTTAAAAGGCACAACACTCCATTTGCCTGAATCGTATTCTGGATAGTTGACTGATTTATCAAGTTGCACAGGCTCATCTAGGTAGAATATGTATAATGTATTAGTTGAGTGAATCAATGTTTCCAAGAAACACACATACGTTCGACAGTAGCTGCTGGTGATGGAGGTGTAACTAGGGCCTTTTTAGACGTATTACTGTCGTTAAAATTAGGATTTAATTGTTGGTTATTTTCTTCTTCTCTGCTCAGCCGTAAGGCCAGTTGCTCATCTGTTTCCATGATAGACTAGTAAATACATTTTGAGTTAATAAAATTCTAGCTTTGCTATAATCCGAGTTACTTCATTTTCATCATCGTCATCATCACTTAGAGGGGCACCCGAAAAAATGAAATCGGCAGCTCTTGCGACATCGTTATTGTATCTCTATGTATGTGCGCTAAATGAGTGAATGCATAATGATTTGATATCATGTTAATGCTTACAGCAAGAGCTTTCTTTGCTTGACTTCTAGATACGCCCTATATTCTTTTGTTATTACTTTTTTTTTTTATCGTCGTTTAGTAAATTGATATACCAAATCTTGAAGTTGACTGATCGTGTCCTCCATAATATGTCTGTTTTTAAGAAGAAAGAAGATTTGAGTTTTTTGAAATGCAAATGGCTTCGATATTATCATGGGAAACAATCGTCACGGTATGGAATAGAATGCCTGTTTCATTGAAGCAACTGTGCGTAACCATGCTGTAATATCCGAGATTGTGTAACTAATGTTTTTTTGTGAATAATAAGATAATCCTTTATTTGATAAAATTGTTATGAGTATTTATACTTTAGAGATTCGGTGATATATATATATTAAGGCATTCGGTTATGGATAATGGGTATGGCTAGCAATGGACTTGATATTGGAAATGGTAAAGATGATTCAGCACGGCCTTTGTTCTGTATTAAGAAATCGTCTTGGTACACTTATACGCTTACTACACATGCTTGTTTTCAATTGATGAAATCTATTGTATATATGTTATTCAAGTTAGGGTAAATAGATGTGATAAAATTTGCGTTCATCGTATAAGCAATGATGTTGCGAAAAAAAAAAAAAAAAAAAAAACTAGCTAATAGATACAGTGAATTATGATTTTATATTATATAACGTTTCATCAAACTTGCTAATCACTACAAAAATGGGCTAGTCGTAGTATTACATAGTTACTTAGCCTTGATGATAAATGCTAAATGCCTTATGAATGCATATGATACAATGCTTAAGCATATTTCATAGACACTACTCCCCTAATAATGTTCCAACTTTACCATGACGATTATTTCAAAGATCTATAGTCTTATCAAATAATCAGAGACAAATAGAAAGCAGTAGAAATGTAGGTAGGTTTATTTAACCAAGAATATTTATGATAAATCATGAAAAAAATCTTTTTTTGCGGATAACTTTTGATAGAGACATTGCCCAGTGGAAAGCAAGTTATGCTCAGATAGCGATGATCATGCCTGTACTTATGGCGCATAAGACAGTGTTTATTTTGCTGTTTATGGAAGCCTATTATCGATTATATGCTGTGGAATCGATATAAGTTGTTATATGGATTCACGGAAAAAATTATAATAAAAATAAAACAATAATGTCAACTTGATAAAGGTATAGGTTTTATTATCAAATCGACAGGTGTATAAAGCTCCCGTTCATCTACTGGCCAGGTAGATAAACCTTTATTTACTTAAAACTGTGGATAAATGTTCTACTCTCGCAATTTAACATCTACGACAATACTGTTTAACTAGCATCTTAACTTTGTGCTAACCTACATATCAGCAGGCTCAAGATAACTTAAATCTATTTGAGTGAGGAGGTAGACTTTACCCGAGGTACCCTGATCAATCTTCTATACGAAGATTATTAATATCAATCCATAAGCGGATATCATTTCTTGTATAGTCTTATCCAATCTATATTAATAATACATGTCTGAGTGTATATCACTTGGTATTCATCTTAGCATATATCGGTATATGTAGCACGTCTATAGCATGTCATAAGCATATCTATAGCATTGCACATATTGTACAAGTCTGTAGTACATAATGTATCTGTAGCTAGTACCATGGATATAAGTATATGTCTTATAGTGCGTATCTAGAAACTGGGAATACGCATCTGAAGCATAAATCTTTTATAGCATAAGCTCGTAGCATACACTAGATTTAGTAAATGTCTAAGGCTCGTGTCTAGATATAAGTATAAGTCTATAGCGTCATCCATCCTAATGGTGCCATCTCTAGCTTACATCTTGTATAGTCTAAATCTGTATTGCACATCTTATTATTTGTGCGCATATGTAGTCTATATCAATTTAAGGTAACTGGATGAATCTAGAAGTGTAATGCAGATCATCATAGTGAATGTATTTCACATGTGCCCCCTCCAGTTTTAACGCATGTTGGATAATTCAAAAAATAATTATCAAAACAGTCAAATGATCTGTATTCAGTTCTTAATCATAGGGATGTAATGCATCACACATTGCTCTCACATAAGGCTCAACTGCAACTGCATTTGCATGTTAAATGCCTATGTCCTTGACTAAGAATCCTATTACTGATTTGTAGTGTTGGGTCTCTTAGCGCCTCTTTCACTATCGCCATTGCCACGCTTTCGCTTATTGATTGAGTCTTTAGCAGTGTTATCATTTCGAGCCTGTCTTTTCTTTTCAAGCAGTTCATAATCCCTAATTTTTGCCCAATACTTACGAATCGTTTCTGGGTTGTTGAATGATGCAGCAGTTTCCCAGGAGTTGGCATTTTCACCAAATGGTTTCCATTTTACCAGATACTCTCTGTTGTGTTCAGGACCACGATGCGCTCTAATTTCATCAACCTCAAATACTTCTTGTTCAATAATAGACTCGTCGATAGCTACCAACTTCAATTCAGAAGGCACATAATCGCGTTGCGTTAAAATAACTGCAACTGCATATAAGCTAGCATCGCATTCAAGATAAAACTTCTTATTCATCTTTGGTTCAGTCAGTAATGCCTCAGATAATAGGACTTTTTTGATAATTTCAAGTCTCTTGGTGTGCTCATCAGTCTACTTGCTTGTCTTGTTTAGCAGATTTGCATGAACCCCAATGATCAATGTCAGAGAGACGTCGCATGTCAACTTTGGATACATGAGGACCTATGACAAAGCCTAACAAATGAATGCTAGATCTAAACCAGGAACACTTTTCAATGCCAATCTTCAAGTTAGCATTGGTAAGTCTTCTCAGAACCTCATTGATCAATTTATAATGAGAACTTAAGCTATCTGACACTAAACACAGGTCGTCCACATATATTTTCACGTTAGGCATATCAGAGAACAAAATGTTCATGACAGAACTAAAAACCGATGTGATTGGCCTCAATCCAAAGCAGCATCCTAACCATCTATATGATTTTCCTTTAAAATTAAACAGCAAAACGTCCTTACTTTTTTCTGAAATTTTAAAAGAAAAATATGCGTTTTTTAAGTCAATTTTGGAAAATATAGTCCCCTTTTGCTTGATACGGGTGAAGAAGTCTTGAATGTTAGGTATTTCAAACTGATTTGTGTTATTTGGCATATGCAGGTTGATTCTACGAACATCCATGCAAACTCGAATTTTAGTGGGTCTACCATCATTGTCCTTCTTTGCCACTGTAATAAGAGGGCTGTTGAATAAGCCATTAGGTCTACATTGTTGAACAATTCCTGCATCCAGCCATTCATTCAACTGCTTTTCAATTTCAGGCATAGAATGATGTGCAATAGGATACTGTTTGACATAGTAATTGACATTCTCTTTGATAGGTATAGTGATTTCAGATTCGGGTACGGTGCAAAATGTTCCAGGCCTGATTTTCTGATTTTCATCGATTGCATCCTGAATACGGCTCATAGACTTCAGTTCCTCAGTTTGAGAATCAAAGATTGATGCAGTCTCTGGATTAATAGAGTGCTTTGTATCGAAATTAACATTATCAAAGTCTATGCTCTCAAGTAAGTCTGATTTTTCATCTTCAGTAAGATTACCAAGATCAGCAAACTTATGTGCAACGCCCGTCAATCCAATACGAAGTCGACTCAACGTGTCTACGCCAAGTAGCACGTCAAAATTACCTAAA
>MU619260.1:40108-68862 GCA_025201805.1 Parasitella parasitica
CCGGTTTTCCTTCTTTGCTCTCTAAAATAATAGGAGTCAGTAACTGAAATGGATTGAAACTTTCATGTTTGTTTTTCATATTAGACTTACAAGCAAGAGAGGCTTCTTCAGCATCAATCTCGTCGAGAAAAGAGTCAAGTTCTTCCATGTCGATGTCTTCACTCGACTCCAAAGCAATGGTATCTTTTGCAGTGGCAGTAGTACCATCTGCATTGTTACCATCAGCAGCATTACCATTTCTGGCAACAGGTTGTTCTTTGGTTTGAACAGTATGAACATTAATGTTCTTGTTTTGAGCCTCTCTCTGTCTTCTCTTCCAATCATAGAACTCGCGACATTTATGACCATATTCGCGAGGCTTTTTGCAATGATCGCAAATGTTGGAAGGTGAAGACATGGCGTGCGAGCGAACAGGGGCAGCAAAGGTGGCACGGTTGGGCTTGTTATTAGACCCAAAGTTCTTCACACGAGAACGGCAGTCAGCGGCATTGTGGTTGGAGGCATCACCACCATGCTTGGGGCAGAAGAAGCCAGAGGTCATCATCTTGGCACCTTTGTTGCGGGAGCCACCACCAAAACCGTCAGCCTTGCGCTTGCCCTTATGAGCACCACCGTGTTCGTCACGCATTTCACAGTTCTGTTCATCTACCAAGAACAGAGGAAGGATGCACTCGTAGATCTCATTGATAGTCCACTTGTGCTGCGCGTCTCGTCTTACAGCCATCTGATTGATCATCATTTGCTTATTTCTTTTAAGCAAAGTGAACTGATAGAATCTGGCAAGCAGATTGCTATCAGAAGGGAACCCGCAGTCTTGCACATGCTTTATGAAGGTGTTTGTGTACTCTTGCAGAGTATCGGACTCCTTCATACGCATGCCAAACAGACTTGCCATGGATTCCTCTGCGCTGTCCAAAGTGCTTGCGAAACAAATCCTTAGCCGACTCCCAGTCTTTCTGCACCAAAAGATGATTGTCGGTCCAGTTCTTATACTCAAAGGCCATTGAGAGAGGAACATAGCGTTTCCACACTAAGTTTACATCATTACCGGATGCTTTAACAACGTTTTCAAAAGCGTTGAAAAAATGCTCCACCGAAGTAAACCTAGGTTGATCTGGGTAATGCTTTGCTTGACCCATGATCTGGAACTTG
Source organism: Parasitella parasitica (assembly GCA_025201805.1). Taxonomy (NCBI): domain Eukaryota; kingdom Fungi; phylum Mucoromycota; class Mucoromycetes; order Mucorales; family Mucoraceae; genus Parasitella; species Parasitella parasitica. Next base: position 41,261 of record MU619260.1, read on the forward strand.
GGTATGTCCCTCAAGCTAATGGGCTTGATGGCTTGAACCATGGCAGATGTAAGAGTTTTTAAATTCTTCTCATATCATTCGATATCCTCAGATATCTTATCAGCTGCTTTCTTGGCTTCAGGCATGTAATCCCTGCTAGAAAACATGTAAATGTCTTGCGATTCCTTGCGAGCATCCTTAATCTAAGCCTCTAGACCTGCAACAACAGAAGTCAACGAGTCCTCATTAGTGGCTACTTGAACTTGATCAGGATCCATGCGAGAGCCAGCGTCAGAGCCGTCGTTGTGAGTGATAATGTCTTGTTGTTCTTGAGTTACCTTGTTATTTTGAGCCATGTTGAGATTTTTTTTAAAAAAGTAAAGCAAAACAAATATAAGCCAAGAAGGAATAGAATTAACAAATGCTTTGGTTGTTTTTTTCAGTTCCATTCCTGTTTGTTAATTTCGAGGAGTGGGCGTTAAGCCAGGCACATCTCATTTTCAGAAACTAATTAAGAACACTTAAAAACTTCTTTTTTTTGGTCAGGGAGGTTGTCTTCTAGTTTTTATTTAAAGTCCTAGAAGTGTGTACCCTGTCATATGGAAGAGGCAAATAAGACTGGTTATAGATGGGATTCAAACTATAGTAAAGTATCAAAGGGATTGAGAAGGGAGAGACTCGAGGGAACGATCAATATAAGAGAGTACTGTAGGGGAGAAAACACGTAAAAACTTCAGACAATTATAAGTAAAATATGTGCGTATAAAACAAAGCATGAAAGGAATGATCATGTATTTTAAATAAAAGCTCCCTTATAAACAGAGTAATGTTGGAAAAGCTTGAAAATCTTGAATTGAATATGGTCTAACTAAACAAGGCAATTTTTTAAACTGTACACTCTATTGTATTTGCTAATAATATGTCAACATTGTACATATTGTACAAATCTGTAGTACATAATATATGTGTAGCTAGTTTCATGAATATAAGTATATGTCTTGTAGTGCGTATCTGGGAACAGGGAACACACATCTGAAGTGTAGATCTTAAATAGTGATCTGAATGGCTTTTGCAATCACTCCAAGCGGCAAACAATAAATTATTATCACAACTTGCATCTTAGCATTTTACTCAATTAAACTTCTATAATATAGTAGTTTCTGAGAATAGGGCAACATGATTTTTCGAAAGCGGCAATCATTTTTGCCCAAATCGACCTTAGCGACATTTAGCAGCCGCACTGTAAGTTGGCATGCTTGTGTTTCATGACGAGACGATTGAACATCCGATAACAATGGATTTGCTGTGTTATGCTGTTGATTTAATATACCACGCGTCTCTCTTTTGCACCATCATGCACAAACGACATTTTAACAATAAAGTCGCCAAAACTACCACCTCGTTTCAAGATACTAGCAAATCAAAAAAGCTTAGGAAACATCCCTTTCAACTAATCGTTTCGACACTTCCCCAATTAGCAATTTCATTTGCTATTTTATTTTTTACAAGAATTCAATTTCAATCAGACATAAGCGATATTGGGTAAAAACAATCAGATTTCGTTATCGTTTAAAAAGCACCGAATTAACACATGCTTTTAGAGGAATCACATTTTATATATCCTTGCTGGCAGGCCTCGTCATATGTTGTGTGTTTGCTTTGTTACAAATTCAAGGTGCCGAGTATAAAAATTGGCAGCAAGATCCTACGATTCGTCAATATATTCAGATAGCTAGTATCAGTGCTGTAGTATCATTTATTGGATTCAACTTTTCGCTTTGGTCAGTGTTTGGTATCCTAACGCCTGTGCTGATTATGTGTGGCTTTGTGTTTGTATTGTCTATTTTGATAATGATCACCGCTTTTGTGTAGATGATTTTGTTATTATTTATAGTACGGAGGATTACTCGTGCTATGGTCTTTAATATATTAAAATTACAAAATAAAATGGATACAGGTTGATTGTCTAAAAATAATCATAAATCTGCGTTCTTCGTTTGTCTAGTGCGGGATGCTTTTGTTCATTGTTGCGGAAATTGTACTGACGTCTGATGTGGGCCTCACAGTAGATCTTATCCTCAAAGACATAATACGTATCGTTTAATCTTTCGCGACATACCTATAATATCAAGTTATTAGTACAGAGAGCAATAATAAGCACACAATACGTACCTCACAGGAAAAGCATTTTGGGTGAAACCTCCATCCTTCTGCTGTGTGGGCACATCTGTTTTCAATGCCTTGATGGCACCGATTGCAAAGTGAATTGTTCAAGTAGTGATAATGTGTTTTACAATAGGGTTGATTTTCAAAAATGTAAAATGTGTTATCTGGAAATGCGGCATGGCAGATCTAATAAACAAGAGTTAGCAAATGATTTTTGTTAGACTAGACTATATGGCATTACCTGACAATTAAAGCAACCAATATGCCATTTCCCTTGCAATTTTCCATCCATAGCAGAGATGGCTTCCTTTTCAACCGCCTTGTGGCAGGATTGGCATTTTGGCAGAAAGAGCTTTCTGAAATCTGCGTTGCAGTACATACGATTCTTGAATGTTTTGTAACTGGTATCTGTGTCTTTGAATGTCAGTTTGCAGTGAAAACAGGATTTCGTCATGAACATTTTGGTTTTTGTAGCTTTTGGTGATTGAGGCTGTACCTCTAATAATTTAGTTCTGTTTAAATCAGTTAGAAACTTATGATTTTTGTGATATGCAGAAGACGCTAACCTTGATTTCACCACTTGGTAGTCTCGAGCACAGTATAGTTTGCCGTTGTATTCACATGCATTTGATATTGTCAATGTCGCTCTACAAAGACTGCAACAGTAGCATGACTGATGATAGCTATATTTGGTAATTGGGTCTTTGATGACATTATCACAATGAGCGATAAATTTAGAGCAGTGCTGACACAGATCATCTTTGATACTCATGCTGGTTACCAATTGCCGGAGTGCTGCTGTTTCTGTAACTGGTTCTGCGAAAGAAAAATTAGATAATTATCTAAAAAATATGGAATGTGCTTACTTTTACAGCTTGCTGATTTCGAGCGAGCCAAATGGTTATTTCTCTGAGAAGACAACAAGCTCATTTCTGTACATATGGTATTAGCACAATATCTTTAACATACAAGCAGTGTGAATACATACCATGTGTTAATAAATAATGCTGAAAGAATTCTTCGGATGATCTAGGCGTGGGGATGGTGTTGTTTGAAGAAGTGGATGAAAATAAAGAGAGAGTGGGGGATAGCGGGCTGTCTGTGCTTTTGTGCTGTTGTTCAGCAACCTTGTTCTTTTGAAATATACGTCTTATGCTGTTGTTTAATGCGTTGGACCTTTCTCTGGATCTCTTTTGGATGTTTTGAGATGGTAACAATGGAGCTTTTTGATGGTAGTCAAGTATTTCAAACAGTGACGATTGCGAGTGGTCTTGGTTGATGATGGGGGCACTGATATCAGTCATAGCTTTTTCTATGTAAATTAATAATGAGAAAGAGAAGTAAATGGTATCTTTGGGATCCATTCAATGAGTTAAATACCTGTCAGTATGAATGAGGCCATGTACTATAGTAGCTGGAATAACCATTTCAACTCAGCGAGCCTTTGAAAAGCAGATCCTACAGCTAATTATTATTACGTGTTTCCTTTTTCATTATCATGGCAGAATCAAAGGCTGTTATTCTCGTGGGTGGCCCTTCTAGAGGCACTCGATTTAGACCTCTTTCTCTCAATTCTCCAAAACCTCTGTTTCCAGTTGCAGGTCGTCCTATAATATCTCATCATCTTGACGCTTTATCCAAGGTGAAAGGCTTGAAGGAAGTCTTAATTATTGGTTTATTTGAAGACAAGGTGTTTCTTCCCTATATTGATAATGCTGCTCTCGAGTTTCCTGACTTGAACATTCGGCAAGTACTGTTTAAATACAAAAAAACAGTGTCTAATCCTTTACAACAGCTATCTTCATGAGTACCAAGCTCTAGGCACGGCTGGTGGTATCTATCATTTCCGCGATGAAATCTTGCGTGGAAACACAAAGCAGTTTTTTGTTATGCATATTGATATTGCCTGCTCCTTTCCCTTAAACGAAATGATTGTTGCTCATGGACGGCATCGAGGTATTTGCACCATGCTGGGCACAAAGGTAACATTTTGCTTGTACATTCAAAATGTCACACTGACAAAATTAGAAAGGTTCCTGCCAGTGAAGCTACAAAATACGGCTGTCTTGTTGCCAATAATGAGACTAACCAAGTTCTCCATTATGTCGAGAAGCCAGATACTTTCATCTCGGATTTGATCTCATGTGGCGTCTTTTTGTTCGATATCTCAGTGTTTGGCGAAATGAAAAAGGCATTAGACAAGAAGGAAAGCCAGGAACAAGGCGAATTTGTCTCTTCTTCGCATGACGAATTGCGTTTGGAACAAGATATCTTGAGACCTTTGACTGAAAGTAACGGCCTTTATGTCCATGTTACTGAGGAATTCTGGAGACAAATCAAGACAGCTGGGTAACAAGCAGTTGGTTTTAAATTATGCACTGGGTTACTTATAAAATGCATAGATCTGCTATTTCTGCCAATGCTCTTTATCTCGAAGCTGAGGCGCGTGAGGGCTCAGATCGCTTGGCAAAGAATACATCTAGTGGGCCTGAAATTATTGGTGCTGTGTATATTCATCCTTCTGCTCATGTGGATCCTACTGCCAAGGTATAGTGAATTTATACAGCCATTTGTATCATTGCTGACTTGTACGACCATCAGATTGGGCCCAATGTATCTATTGGTCCTCGTGTGAAGATCATGGCTGGTGTTCGTGTCAAAGATACTATTCTTTTGGATAATGTGCACATTGGCGTAAGTTTACCTGTATGGCAAAGCGAAGGATGAACGTTAAACAAAAAAAAACTGTATTAAAAAATAGAGAGCAAGCTGTGTCCTTCATTCGATTATTGGTTGGAATAGTCGCATTGGTTCATGGGCTCGTGTGGAAGGATGTCCAGTTCATGAAGGAGATAGCTCCATGATGAAGAACGGCGTCAAGAGTCAGAGTATTACCATCTTGGGTAAGTGTATTTCCCTTTGTTATATAATGATTTTAACACTAACATGTTTATGGCTTTCAGGTAAGGATGTGTCTGTTATGGATGAAACAATCATACGCAATTGCATTGTTTTGCCCCACAAGGAGCTCAAATCCTGTTTCCATAATGAGATCTTGATGTAGGAAATAGCAATTATGCCTAATTAAATATCATTTAATTACAAAGAAATGCGACCTTTGTTTGAATATTTGTTCGAGCCTAGTAGTGCTAAGGCTTCCTTTTCATTGAAACTAGAATTATATACAATGACCAAGATATGCATCTTTGTAATACAGCATTTGCTATTTCTCTTGTATCAAATTCTCGATCAAATATTTTTTTTAAAAAAAAAATGAGACCATCTTCTACAGTTGGGCAAAAGTCTGCTTGGCCCTCACCCCCTTAAACAAAAGTTAAAGGATTTATTCAAAGCATTTTCTAGCCCAAAACCAGCAGAAAGAGTCTCTCAAAATTTGCCATAAAGTTCAAAATCTGCTGATCGCCAAAAGCTTAACTTTTGTTCAGGTACTTTTCGTAAAAAAAAAACAAGGTTAAAGCGTTAGTGTACCACTTGGGTATATTAGCAATTTTTGCTGCTCTATTGATATGAAGCCTGATTGTGTTGCTACCATTTGATGCGCATTAAAAATTTGTACATGATATTAGAATTAGACACTATAAATGCTTTATAAGATGGATTTGGAGATAAATGCAAGTGATGATAAAATCTTCTTAAATCGGCCAATTTTCAACAGTTCCTTCCAAATTTCTAAACAATTTAAATTGTACAGGCAGCAGTAATTCTTTGAGGACGTCAAGCCAAAAATGTGATGTTCAGACGCAATATAGATAAATTTGCAGAAAATATAGATACTTGAGCGATTTTATTTGATTCATCACGTATTATAACTTTCGAGAAGGCTGCATTTTACTTTTTAGTTCCTGTTGGATACATTGAAGCTTACTTTCAGGTTGTAGTTTATATAAAATGGATTCTGTAGCCTCTGATTTTCTAAGCTGAACGATATGTCAAACGAGGAGATACTTGGAAAATAAGTTTTGTATGTTGAGGGTGATTCAATATTTGGAAATTGAAGTTTTAAGCCTTGGTGAGTGAACTGAGTGTGGTTGCATCCAAAACAGTCAATTCTATTATGAAGAGGAGGCAACAATGAGGTAATACTACGATTTTGTGAAACTCCTGAAGTGCTTCCAAGACTACTCTGGCTTAAGCCATCTTTTATTTCAAAAGATGGTGCGCTTAGTAAAGTGCGTAGTGGGATACTAGTTTAGAAAAAATTGTCATATCTTCAACAATAATTTTGAGCTTGTTTGACAGAAGCTGGGTCAAACCCCATAGATCAGACAAGGAATACATTTGACGCTCCGTTAGTGTGGGGTAGTTCAAAAACACAGAACTCTAAACGGAAAATCATTTTGTTTCTTAATATGTATGTGGCACAGAACGAGATTAGGTTTTGCCGTAGGACAAGACTAAAATGTCGTACGGATTCATTTGCCATGGAATTCGTATTGAAAAATAGCGCGTTTTAGGTCACCTTGCTGTAAACTTACTTTTTTCAATGGTTTAAACGTAAATTGTTTACAGAACAAATATGTAAAGGCTATCATATTTTCGTTATGCATTTTCGACTATTTGAGACATGTATTTTGCATAAATATAAAGTAACAAAAGCTCGGAGCGGGACGGAACGGCGTTATCGTTGAAGATGGTAATGTCAACGTTTAAAAGAACATGGTTTGATTCTGTGTTTTAGGCCCTCGAGTAAAGACATTTGGTACATTTGTGTCTGAGCTCATATATATATTGAAGATTTGAACATGTTTATAGACGCAAAACTTAATCTTCCTATCAATTATTGGAAAGCAATAGCACTATCTCGCTCTCACATGGCCATTGATAAACAAAAACATCATTAGAAGTAGCTGTGTGTAACAAAGAATAAAATGATTTATTATAAATATTATGGTCTATATAAAAGGGATTTTTTTTTGACATGATGCAAATTTAAATAGCATAAAATACAAGAGAGTGTATGATACAAAGAGGAGGAAAGGAGGGGAATAATATAGTTTAGACAGAAGTAGTAATAGATACATCAGGAGAAGGGGAAACGGGCTTGGTTGCTTTGCCAGTGATACGATCCTTCACTTCTTCCCACATCAGTTGGCGTTCGACAGCAACGCCACCTAGTACAGAAGAATTTTCCTGAGCACGGCGTAAAAGATAAGGTATCACTTCGTCGATCATGCCATATGGCAAATACTTGTAAATAGAATAACCATTGCGACCCAAAGTATAAGACAATTGGTCTTGCATACCGAACAATTGGCCAAATTGAACAACACCAGACTGAGCACACACATTGTTCTTCTCCATCTCCTCAATAGTCAAGATAACACTATCACGGTTATGACTGGCCACCATAAAAACGATAGGCGAAGTGGCATTAGTAACATGTTCACCAGTAGCATCTTGGTGTTCCTTGATCTTGTTTAGCAAAAACTTGACTCCACCGTTGTAAGAGGCATGAGTGTCCTCCAGAGTATCACAAATGGGCGAGCTGTAGCCCATTTCGTCAGCGCGTTTGCGTTCAGAGACCATGTAAGCACCACGCACCAATTTAGCAGCAAAAGTAAAGTTTTCGCGTTGAGAAAGAGCCACGTCCAATTCAAGTCTTCCTTGAGCAGACTTGGTGTACATCTGGTACGTGTTGAAGATGGTGGGTTGTTGGTTCTTATTGGCATTGAACTTGCGCTGCAGGTTGACAGCAACATGGTCGATAGCATCTTGGAAGTAGGATTGTTCTGCATCGACCATTACGCCCACCTTTAAATCACGAGCCAAACTACAGGCATCTTCCAGACGAGAAATCATACGATCATAAGCCTCAAGATCCTCGCAAGTTAACAGGACAGCCTTAGCGTCCTGATTATCTGTCTTCCACCACACATCACGAGCAGGGCCTTGCAAGTTAAACAGCTTTCTAAATTCGATAATGTCCAAGGAAGCCTTGTTCTTTTTCAAATGAGCCACAAGAGAATCACGTTGCAAGGCTTGATCTTCACTTATTGGAGCAGGCAAAACGCGATTCACGACTTGGTGAACACCTTCAGCATCAATAAGGCCATTGGCTTGGTTGTCCAAAAAGGCCTGATCCAAAGCGGCGATAACTTGATTCAAACGAAGCAATAACTCTGGAGGCGAGAAGGCAGTAACTTTAACGGCAACCATAGCATTATCCTTGACACTGCCGGCAGCCGTAGTCATACAGGTCTTGATCATCTTGGCAATTACATCAGCCTGTTGTTCATCGCGCTGATATTTGCCACCCTCAGCAGCAGGAGCAACGTTAGGATCAAGATGCAAGTCAGCTTCTACGGACAAATCTAAAATACAGTTGATGCCAGATTGCGCCAATTTGTCCATGCTAGAGATGCACTCTTCGGGAGTTTCACCGCCGCAAAAATGACGGAAAAACGTTTGTTTGACAAACCAGTAAACAGGAGCTTGAAGGCCTAGCTTTTCAGAGATGGAAATGAGATGGGGAGCGGCATCTACGAGCCATGGCAGGGCACACAGTCTATACACAAATAAGGCCATTGCTAGCTCTTGTGTGCTTTTGGAGTGGACAGCAATACGATTTTCTTTGTCATGCAATTCATCGACAGTGGATGCAGAAGTGGTAGCCTTCATTTGGGCTTCTGCTTGAGCCACACTCTGAGTGTACATGTAAAACGAAGACGTTAAAAGAACACTGGCAGTAATCGTCTTGAAAGGTAAGCGCTTTGCATTTTGTGTAGTATTGGTACTAGTAAATGTTCTAACTGGCAGACGTGGTAAACTAGCTCTGTTGAATAGCGACGTACAGCGAATGAATGGAGAAGCAGTACGAAAAGCAATACGGTGCATTTAATAGTTTTTTTTATTGATAAAGTATAAAAAAGTACAGTTCTTCAGAAACATCTTTGAAGGAAAAAATCTTGGTCCTTATATACACGTTTCCAGGATAATTTCTATAATGAGTTCTAACCAATCCGTTATCAAAGAAGCACTGAGAATGTGGGGGATGATTTTTAAAAAAAACCATAACAGAAGATCTCAGCTTCAAAACTGTAACTCGACACACAGTGTTGGACAAAATGACTAAATGCAGTAATTTCCCACCATTCGAACCAATCATGGCATGTACTACAGCCGTATAAACCTTGTTTAGTTTGACAGGCTTTGAAATATTTAGTAATAAAAGTCATTCATATCTCATCTCAAAGATAAAAAAAAAAAATTGATCTCGTTACATGTATAGATTAGTTTATCTTGTTTCTATGACATCTAAATATATAGATAAAACGTTCAAACTACATAATCTTGCATGTCGAGCAATAAACATCTAGAAAATCCTTTTTGTCCTTTTATGCGGTATATCTTTCGTGATTGGATAGATTTCGACTGGATAATCCATTTAACTACTGGGCGAACACAATTACAAGCATAAATATTGAGCGATTTATTTTCATGAACTTGTAACAGATTTCCTGTCTCAATTACTACCTTGGATTCTAGTCTTTAGGTTTCTATCATGTATTGAACTAGAGTCATATTAGATCTCGAACGCCGCTCCAATTCCAATGATGACTATAAAGGCTCCCAAATAAAACGAGCAATTTACATCATCTTTTTTTTTTTTTATAGTGTACATGCATATAAACAATAGTGTATATAAGCTTTTTGCATGTTTGGTTCATGGTATACTGTATGCATTTAAATTTACGTCCAAACACTGTTTCGAGTTACTCGGAAATGAAAAAATTTTCAAGTTTAATATTATTTGTAACAATGACTTTATTTTTAATGGAGATCAAAAATACATGCCACCTCAAAAATACCAGAATTCTTGAGATTCCAGTAGATACATATATCTACAGAATAAAGAGAATCATAAAAAAAGAAAATGTGTTCCCCTGGTTTGTTTTTGTTCTATATAAAAATTGCTAATGCTTATTCTTAATCTACAAGAAATGAAGAAAACATTTCCTCGGGTGTGGGTGTGACCCCATGCTAAATCGTGTGAATTTAGTGTTACAAACAAAGCAAAACACCAAAATTTCATGACAGTGCAAACAATGTTGAAGGGCGGTTTATAAAGTTTTGGCAAGACATTTAGCAAAAGAGACGTGGAGAGCACGAGATACGGCTTAAATTACAAAGTGCGCTTTTACTATAATATGCAGAGAAGAGGGTGAGACTGAACAAGGAGCAAATATAACTTGTTGGATTAAACTAGGCTATCAATTACAAATATGGGACATGTATACAGAGAGAAAAGTATGATTTATAGTCCAACAATTCGATGGTGATTTGCGAGAAAAACGTCTTGAAAGACTACTACTCATAGACGATTTATCGTTTGGATCACGGTCGATTGTTTACGATCCAGCCATTTACGAAAACGAAATTAACACGAAACATTTTTAAGCAATAAAGATATCATTGCTACGTAAATTAATATTAGCGTTTTTAATTTCTAGCGTGGTATCTACATGGTGTAGGAAAATGATAATCCCGTATTTTTTACAAGTAATATCCGTTCAACACGAGCCTGGTAAGCAAATCCCGTACAAATACATCCATTCCATGCTTTGCCTCATGTCTAGTGTAAAGTTCATTGAATATGCTATGCCTTGTGCTATTGAGTATATTCGTCAGTCGGCCTGAACCTTTTGTTTCCAACAGCTGCAGTACTTTGACAAACACTTGTGTATGTTTTTGGAACTGCTCAAAGATACGGCGGCATTTGAGACTAAGCTTATCCTCATTCTCTATATCTTTTACAGTATAGTCATCCAAGATTGCACTGAAAAATATGATATCTTCGAGGACGGGTTGTAGCACCTGAAAGATACGGGTTTGGCTTTGTTTCAAAAAGCATTGAAACAAGATGCGATCAAGTACATGCTCATGGTAATCTCGAAACGAATGTGGCTCCATGATGACCGAAACATAGTCTTTGCTGCTATTAGCGCTGGCGGATGTTTTCTGGGCTTGCATGGCTTGGACATGTTGCATAAACGAAGACCAGGAGGCTTTAATAGCCGTATCATGAATGTAGCTTTGTAGCGCACTTGTGAACTGATCCATCTGAAATCTGTACTTGAACAAGAGGTCGCGCGTGGATTGCCTATGCCATTTCATATCCCGTAATGGCTCGTAGCATCGCTTGATGACTGTTGCTACACGCAACAACTGCAGCAAGAATGAGAATATCCGGTTGTATTTGTCTAGAATCGCTGGTGTGATGACCATATTCAATGGGTATGTTGCATCATAATTGAGTTGTAAAAAGTTTAGTGCCTCCACAGCTAAGGTTTCTCCATCAGAAAACAAAACGGGACAAATGTGCATAAATCATACAAAAACTTACCGTGAGGATGATTCCATTGGCTATTGGCGGTCGTTTTTCGGAAGGAAAACGTAACAAGATCGTCGTGTGTGTGCACTGCATTTTCGAGTAACAAATTTCTAAGGGCTAAAGTCAAATCAAATGATTTTGGTGGCCAGCAATTTCCCATATGATTCAATCCAATACTCGAAGAGGAGAATAGAGTTGCTTTGAGCCCATTTACAAATACACCATTGCCAAATAGGAAATACCGATACAAGAGTGACAAATGAGATTGCAATTTAAACTGATCCAAGAAAGAGATCATGAAGGATTCATTGAGCAAAGGACACCAGGTTTGGATAGGTTCAATGTAGCTCTGGCGCGTGGTAGTGTCTAGAGTGGGTATAGAGTGTCTAGTTTCATCTTGGAGCAATCGTAAAAGACGCTGGGCAAAGCCACTTTGTTTGGTATCAAGTGGGGGCAGCGTAGGAGTGTCATGTTGCATAGCTTGAAGGTCATCATCAGCATCGTCATTGTTGTGGCTGTCCTGTTCATCGCTCGCATGGTGCACGTTGCCTAATGAATTGTACGATTTGATCTGATTGCATATATGCTGTAGTTTGGACGTATATCTATGGCATGGAAACGTCAAATGTCAAAAACAGACACATTTACGCATTAATGACGCTTACTCTTCGTTTTCTGTACTGTTCAATATGAATTTCAGATTGATCGAATCATCCAAGTCAAATAAAGGATGATCTGGTTTTGCTAGTTTCAGCAATCGAACGGATATACCAGACCGTAGTATATATAATGCCAACTTTTTGTCTACAAAGTAGGGCAAATCTGCTTCTGAACGGATCTATCAATGTCCGTTGGAGTCATTTATTCTTGCCTATGCATTCTCCTCCTATCCCCCTCTTACCTTGTACCGTTGGAGCAAATCACTTTGATTTTCTGAAACGCGTTCACCTATAAAAAATTCTGCATAAGGGTCTCCATGTTGATCAGGTGAATATGTGCTGTTTAAATGCAGCCAATTGCTCATCATGTTGGAATAAGGGACGCTAGTGTAGCTCAAAATGACTAGACAAACATCTCGGTATAGCGCAGAGTTTCCGCCGTTGGAAGCTAAATCAAATCCACTTGTTTCACGATGCAGCAGATTCAGCAAAGAGGCGCCTTTGGGCAGTACAAATTGTCGGGATCGAACTTGACAAAATCCATGCAGTTTCTCCACAACAGCTGTTAGGCTCTGAACAGAATGATGCACTTTCAACACAGTCATTGTTTGGAAATCATGCTGCTGATCAGATGCGAATAGAGTCATCACGGCGTGTTGTATATACATCAAAAGCTCTTGTAAACAGCAGCCAAAAGCTACTCCCGTAAGCCCGTAAGTGTCAGGCTGGGACTGGCACTGTTGAGATACGTATTCTAATGCTCTGATGTGCGTACCGAACAATAACACCTGCTCAAGTAACGGCTGGATGGCTGCTGTGCTGACACCGAGAATGCGATACTTGGCCATCCGTTGTCTGAATGCAGAGTCTTGTTGATCCCAATAAAAGTAAATGGACGGCAGCCCTGTGATGGCTTGTATCAGGCTTTTGGCTAGCTCAGACTCGTAAATCACAGCCGTCTCAGAGGGATCCTGTAGTTGCCGGATCAGTGGTTCGAACAAACAAAGAGGTGCTTCAGTAATGAAGGGTGTTCCAATATTGCGATCAGATAATCGAGTCTGTTCATATGATGGGAATTGTGAGTTGCGAGTGTCCCAGGATAAGGTATTGAATGTGGTAGGGGGCCGCATAGTTGCTTCTAATAACCAGATATCTTGCTCTTCACCCTCCATTTCCAGGTCTTGTTCTTGCGGTTGTGGTGGTTGATGTGGCTGTAAATGTTGTTGCTGTTGTAAAAACAATGTATCCGTACTGCTACTATCTGTAGTCGAGCTCGCTATAGAAGCATTTGCATCAAAGAAATCAAACGGCTGTTCAGACAGTGGCTGTAATCGTAGTTGTGGATGGAACCAATTCAAGTCTACTTTATTTTTTTTCCAAAATTAGATTTTTTGCTTGCACAAAACAAGCTTATACTTGCCTATAGCTTTTTCGTTCTTTTTTTGCTGCAGCTGTTGCTGTGTATACCACTGCATAAACCCAAGAGTTCCATTATGTTCATCGTCTATGGAATTATGTTCAAACATCTAATCCGGTAAGAAAAACGCTTCAAATGAATGCAACAAAAACCGTGCATAAGATGGCGAGCAAGAGTCACATGTTTGTATGAGCCGTAACATCCCTTGTCAGTCAATAGGGCAATCTAGCAACCGTGTCAAGCAAAAGAGATCATCTAGAGCCACTCCTATGATCAAATCTCAAAGAGTACGCGGTTATCAAGGACATATCAACATCCTAAAAAAAATGTATTGATACAAATTGCTCACAAGTATTCACTATGCTTGTGTACATGATATTCGATGCTTGTTGTGAATTGATTTATAAAATATAAATGCCCAAAAAAAAAAATCAAGTAAAAAGTGATTATATACATATGCACGTACTTGTAAAGATAATAGTTAACTTTTTGGAAAGTAAATAAGTGGAAAGTAGGATAAAAAAACAAGTAATCCATGTGCAATAACTACGTTTTAATGCCGCCAACATGTTACTAATAACTCTTGAAAAGGGTAATTCACAAAGGTTTTAATCGTAGAAAAGAGCTCTAAACTGCACCAACCAATTGCCACGACCCCAAAGCAGTATGCTGATTTAATTTTGTAGCTCTTGGAGACATTCTGTTTTTTTCAAATCTTTTCATGATCGAGTATAACGAAAAAATGGCAATTTTCTGAAAATTCACTTCTTAAGCTAAAAAGCAAAGCATATACTGAGCACAAAGGTTTGGTGTGCCTGTTTTTAGCATCGTTTCAAGATTCGACTTTATAGTTTCTTAAATGTTTTGACACCTTTTTTGAAATATTTGCAAAAGAGAAAAAAGTTTTATCGTGTAAAGCGTATCATTTATTGTATAAATCAATTAGTGGAGTAAGTATAATTACCATAAAGTTTGTCTACTTGAAATACTTTAAAAATTTAAAACTTTATTTTTTTGTAAAAATAAAACGACACTTACAAACAAAACTGGCTTTTTTCTGCTAAGTGTTTGTGATATTTGTCTGTTGTATATAAAGCATCAATTATCAATGTTAGAAGTGATAAGAAAGTGGGTTAAGCTTTATGCATATGAAATATTTGCTACAACTAGTGTAATGATTATTATACAATACTTGATACAATAAAAATAAATTAAGAAGAATAGTTGTTTAGCTGCTAAAATCCACCCAACTTCATTCTATGCATATGTTATATTCGATTTTGCATGTCTACAGCATCAGCATTGGGCAACTTGTACTGCAAATCAGGATAGCCAATTGTAACGTGCAGAGCAGCCATATGCGAGTAATCGCCTCTGTCTAATTATCCGAGGTCTATCTTTTACATTGTCATTGATGAACAAGCAGTGCTGCCGTCTTCAAACCCAGTTTTCAGTTATAAATCGTCAATTTAAATTTTATTCGATTGTTCTCTGCTGTGCTATTCACATCATTCCGCCCAGCATGTGTCCATATCGTTTTGATCAATTAACGCCAGAACTACAAGCTATTGCAACTGACAAGTTCATGTTTCAAAACTGGGCCAAAACCTTCAAATGTGCCCCAGAATTAATGTTTGAACCTACTACTGAAGAGCAAGTTCAAAAGGTAAAAGAAAATTGACACAAAAAACAAACAAACAATCCAATATTGCCAAAACTAGGTCATTCTTTTAGCTAAAAGCTTGAATAAACCTCTCAAAGCATTTGGATGTGGGCATTCTCCCTCAGATTTAGCATTATCTCCCGGATTCATGGTCAACATTGATAAAATGAACAATTTGCTCGATGTAGACAAAAAAACATGCAGAGCCACTGTACAAGCGGGCATGTCACTCCACAAGCTGCATCAGGTCTTGAGAGAAAATGGTCTTGCGCTCAGTAGTTTGGGCTCTATCTCAGACCAGACTGTCGCAGGTGTCATGGCTACGGCAACTCATGGCACTGGTGCTGAATATGGCTGCTTATCAACGATGGTATGTAATAATAGCTTGTTTACGGGGGGGAAGTAAAAGGGCGGCGTTTAGCTTACACCTTTTTATATTTTGTGTTCTTCAGATCGTCGATTTAACTCTGATCACAGCCGATGGAAATATCATGTTTTGCTCACCCTCAGAAAACGTCGATGTGTTTGAAGCAGCTCGTTGTAGCTTAGGGGCATTGGGCATTATCACTCGTATGACATTGCAGGCTGAGCCGGATTTCAAGCTGGAAGCAATTCAAAAGCCCTACAAATTCTCTGACATTTTGAACGATTGGGACAATGTAATTCATTCTGCTCAGCATGCTCGTGTGTGGTGGTATCCTCATACTGATGACTGTGTAGTTTGGAGAGCAAACCGCACGACCAAAGAGATATCTCGCACTGGCCCTAGCTTTTTGATGGAAAGAGGTTATGGTTTCCATGCTTATCAGGCCATGTTGAACTTTACTCGGTACAGCACTCGTCTTATTCCTTACCTGACCAGATTGATGTTCAATACGCTACATTCGCAGCCAGTAAACATGGTGGACGTATCCAACAAAGTCTTCAATTTCGACTGTCTTTTCCCACAATACGTCAATGAATGGGCTATTGATTGGAGAGATGCCCCTGATGCTCTACGCAAGCTAGACAAATTCATCAACGAAAACAACCTAAAGGTGCATTTTCCTGTTGAGATTCGATTCGTGGATCAAGATGATGTATGGCTAAGCCCTGCTTACGGCCGCAAAACATGTTACATTGGGGTCATCATGTACAGACCTTATGGCAAGCCTGTGCCTTACAAGAAATATTGGAAGGCGTACGAGGATATCATGCGCGAGTACAACGGCCGTCCGCATTGGGCCAAGGTAAGCAGCAATCGTGAAGCATGTGTCTACGTCTAGCTTAACTTTGTTTTCTTAGGCTCATGGCCAAACAAGAGAGGATTTGGAAGCTTCATATCCCAAATTCAATGAATTTCTTTGTGTTCGCCAACAGCTGGATCCAGGGGGCATGTTCCTCAACGACTACCTGAGACGCCATGTTTTCGCTCCTCAAAAAGCAACGGCTAGACTCTAGTTGTAATAAATTCGTTTTTTTTTTTTTTTTTTTTTTTTTTTTTTTTTTTTTTTGGGAAGCTGCCCAAAACAACAATGTCTAAACAAAACTTCTCTAGATCCTTGAGTGCCTTCTTGATTTCCTCGTTTTCGAAATGGCCAGAGCATTCAACAAAGAATACGTAATGCCATGGACGTTGGCCGCTAGGTCTAGAATCGATTTTGAACAAATTTAGTCCATAGTCTTTGAAAACCTTGAGCCCATCACACAAAGCGCCTGGTTGGCGGTGGTCGACAGTGAAAGTCATGAGCGTATGGTCGTCTTTGCTGGGCGAGTCGCTAGCAGCACCAATAATCAGGAAACGGGTTGTGTTGGCTGTAAATGTTTAGAGTTTGCTCTCCATCTCCAAGGTATTTTGTATCATTAGCTTCTGTAATAGCAGCTTCTGCTTCTTTACGTGCTTCATATTCGATAAGCGCATAACCCTAAATTTGATCTGTAAGCAACCAACTCTATTTGAGACATCAAAAAAAAAAAAAAAAAAAAAAATTACCTGCAAGATCCTCAATGTTGGCCTCCACAATTTCCAAGCCGTATAATTCGGCGCAAATCTCACTGCAAACAGCAGCGGCTCCAGTTTCTAATGCGGCCTTTTCTGCCGCCTCTGCTGTTGATTTGACTGGAATACGTCTAGCATTTGGAATGTGTGCTGAAAGCCATTTTTGAGTCTGCCCTAATCCCTGTGGGTGGCTGTACACTTTGATGATCTTGTCTAATTTACTGTTGGAAAGCAAGCATTGATGAACTGTCAAGTACGTCTCGGCACGAACTCTGACAGAGGTTTTAATGAAATAGTCGAGAGACTCGACAACTGAGCCGAAAGTGGAGTTTTCAAAAGGGACAATGCCGTATGTTGTTTGACCCTTTTCAACAGCATCGAAAACATCTATATAATATATATATTTTGCAGGTGAATAAATGCACAACCTAGTCGCCAATTTTGGATTACTTGCCATCGATTTGCTTCTGAGGCACATATGCAACGCTGTCTCCTAGACGCTTATATGCGGCTTGGTGTGAAAAGGTGCCTGGTGGGCCGAGATATGCAATGGAGACGTTCTTTTGAAGAGCAATTGACGCAGACATGATCTAATAGACCCATTCAGCATTGAGCTGCCTCTTTTTTTTTTTTTTTTGTACTGCCTGTAACCACTCACCTCTCTAAAGATGGCCTGCAAAGAATCGTCGTTCAGGGGACCCGAGTTCAAGCGAGTCAGCTTTATTCAAATGCGCTATTAAGTCCAACATGCTGGGTTGATGCCAAGTGAAAATTGATTACCTTTTTATAGATTTCCTGCTCACGCCCGGGCCTGAATACCTGCACATCTGCCTCTGCGTTCTCGTCAGCCTGTCTGAATATACGCAACTCGTTAGTCTACATGCCTCGGCCATGATTGACACAACTACTCACGTGTCCTTTCTTTTGGCAACGCCAATGTCTAATGAAACACGAGCACGCTCGTTCAAAATGTTTACAAGTGTTGTATCTAGTGAATCTATTTTTTGTCTGAGGGCTGGTAAATCACTCATACTGCTATGCCTATTAAAACTGGGGGGGGGAACAAAGAGTGGATTAAAAATAGGCTCAACTTGTTGCTCTTTTTTGAAGATGTGTGTATAAGAGACGTTTGCATTTTGAACATCCGGGCCATTATGAGCCAATGATGCCTGTGATTCACATTGCCCTTAAGCTGCAAAGACTCCGGATCATTAAAGTTGGACTAAAATGTGCACTGAAAGACGTGCCAGCTTCTAAGCTATCGCACCTCAATGCACGTATTGAAGCAATTTCGTTTGTTTTTTTAAAAATAGCATAAATCTACTGCAAAGTCTGAAATGCGAAATAGCCCGACATCAAATTTGAAAAGCTGACGATAAATATTCATGTATATAAATAATAAACAAATGGGTTTATACGTTGACTTTACGAGCAAGCTCACTCATCATGCCCAACAGATCTTGGATTGTGAACTCCAAGTGCACGCCAGCATCTGGATAACACTTTTTGATCAAATCTTCCATTTTTTCGTGCTGGCGAATAAACTCTTCTTGGATTCCACGCCAAACGACCTGCAACAAGCCTTCTTCTTCCGAGAAATGCTTGTCCACACGCTTATAAAGCTGTTCAAGCGATTTCTTGATTTCTTTGGCTGGAAACATCATGATGACTCGACGGAGTTGGGTTTTGTTGTAGTTCATGTGGAAAGAGACCTCCTCAGGGGTGCTTGTGTGTGTCATCTGCTCGACGCCTTCGAAAAACTCTAGCAATTTGCCAAGAGGACGGCGGATGATAACCCGGATGTAAGCATTCAGGCTGTTGTCATATTGGGCCTTTGCATGTTTGATCCATTTTTCTAGCACATGGAGCTTATTTGTTCGCAAGGCATGGTACATGTGGTGCATGTTTTCTACATGTAGAATTGCATAGGGTTAGTAGCTAATTGCTGGCTATAGTCTAATCATCACCGCTTACCAATGTACATAATGGTGGCGTTCAATTGCTCCTTGTCATCGCCTGTTTGGTCGCTCTCACGGGCAATGCTATCCAAGCTTGCCATCATGGCTTGGATAATCTTTTCATACGCTTCACTGACTGTAACGCGAGTTTCTGATTCAGGCTGCACATTGACAGCTGCCATTTCCATCCTCATGGCAAATACAGGAAAAGTACGGAAAAAGGATAGAATGCCTTTACGCTTCTTGGACGTAACTTTTGTCTCTTCGATGATGCGCACTTGGTCGGCCTGCAGATGACGATTTACGATTAGTTCTTGGATACTAACAAAGGTCAACTATCCGGTAACTTACAATAAAGCTCTCGAACATTTTGGTCAATCTTTGAAGTATGGATTTACACAGACGCAGGGTAAACTCTTGATCGGAGCCATCCCATTTCTCTTGCTGAAATTCGACAGCTCCCAACATGCTTACTGCTTGGCTATTATGCGGGGAAGGGTAGAAAAATAGTCAGTACATCAGTGTGATATGCGCCTTTTCCATGCCTACGTGGGGTCGCTTTTAACACCATATTCCAACAAGCCAACTAAATTAGGCTCTAACGTCTCGAAAATGATTTCCATCCATGTCCTATTGGTTACGGTGAGTGGCATCTTCACATGCTGATATCTGTGCTGCTTACAGAATCTTTTTAGAGATTTTGACATCCCTAATTTTGTCTCTTCGGCTATAAAGATCAGACTTGTTGGGGACTTGTGAGTACACCATGCCTCTCTCCAAGAAAGACTTGGGCCCATTCAGAGTTTGCTCGAACAAATCACTCATGTAGTTTTGCTCCCGACAAACCATCATTACCGCCTGGCTGATCATTTGTGCAAAGGCCTGGATTGAAAAACTCGGATTTTTAAAGACATGTCTAGCTATGATACGGGACACTTACATCGTCAGCAGCCTTTTCATCTTCATCCACACTAGTACGGCCAGTTCCATTGCTGAAGCTTCCCCCAATAACGCCTTCCACTGAGCCACGAAGCATGTGTCTATATCGATGCGGCTTGGAGTCATCTCCTCGTAGATTAGGCGCATAAGCTAATGCTCTGGCTGGACGAGACTCCTCTGGTTTAAAGACTAGCATGGAGGGTTAGAGCATATTTTAGTATGCGTGCAGTCGGGCTTACTGTATTCGAGCTCATCAACATCTCTTTTACGCAAAGTAACGTAATACGAGCGAGAGCTCTCGATAAGATCACAGACATCACGATCATACAAAGGCGCCATAGCCTGAGCATAGCACTGTTTTAAAGGCATTAAATACGCATATTTCTCTTGCGAACCACCAAACACGCAACTTACACTTTGCAGCTCATTGTACATTCTTGGTTCCATTTCCTTTTCCCAAAGGTTGAATCCTTGGTATTTGATCAGGTTATCCTCGATTGCTTCATGCGGCTGAGCAACGATAGAGCCACTTTTTCTGGTATCCGCAGGCGAGGCCTTGATTTTGTGATCGAAATAGTGCTTGGCTTGATATTCAAACTGACCTTTCAAGAATTCGAATATTCTTTCGCTAAACTTATTGCCGTGGATGTTGTAGGTCTCTAAACGCTGTTGAACCGCAGCCATATCTTGCAGACCGTCGCCGAGCTTTGTCTTTATCACTTTTTGCAGTATTTCTGCGGATTCCTGGATACGAATGACATCGTCTGCTGTTTCCATGGAATCGCTTTGAAGGCTGTCCAAGCATCTTCTGGGTATAGAGATGGCCGTCTACAATGATTTGAGCATAATTAGAGTCAAAGTCAAGTCGTGTACAAAAAAAGCCGCTTTACCAATAGATTATCCAGTTCATTTATCAGGGCATGTTGATTTGTATTCAATATCTGGAGAGCTCTGTTCTGAGTCTCGATCTCACGAATATCATCACCCATACTCTAACAACATAGAAGAGAGAAAATTATGTGTTTAATTCAAATGAAGCAAGTGTATTTTTTTTTTTTTTTTTTGATCAGAAAAAAGTCGAAATGTCTGTAGCAATGGAGGGATGAATATATGTAGCAATGCATGTATAGATACAGTGTGGGTGTGTAGGTGGATGTGGAAGTGTATATTAAGCAGTTTCCGTTTTCTTATCACTTACGTTGAGCTCTGCGCCGTAAAGCGACAACCAACTTTCCATGCTATCCAGCTCCTCCAGCGACTTGTCAATGTGTTCTACGATGGATCTCACTCTCTCGTCCGATTGAATCATGGCATGAACATTCGCCTAAAGAGACATGTCAGCCCATATTATTGCTGTCTGTCATTACTTACAGCTTCCAGTGCGTGTAGCTCGCCCAACAACCTCTTTTCTAACGCTGCAGCATTACCGCTGGCTTTCCAATTGAAATCTGTAAGCAGCTCCTCTACGTTCATCAAAGAGGCCTGCTCTGCTATCTTTTCCTGAATCTCCTCGGCCTTCTTTTGACGCTGTTTTTCTTCTTTTACTCGTCGCTCCATTCTGTCACGTTCTCGCTTGGCATCACGGATACGATCTCGTTCTTTGTGTTCGGCACGATGGGAGTCTTCAGGCGTAGCATAACCGTTGGAAATATCTTCACGGGCTGCTGTGGAAAATAAGTTGATAAAACATTCAAAAAAAAAAAAAAAAACGTACATGAATGGGTCGACGTCTGTGGAGGAGGAGAAGGCTTTGAAACAGGCTGCTTCTTTGACATGCTACTCTTTACAGGCGATTGATTGTAATTTGACGACGGCTGTGAGGATGACGACGGCATGGCTTGCTCCTGCTGTTGACGCTGTTGCAGAGGAGGCGGTGTGGATTGAACATGCTGCTGGTTGTCTGAAATTGCATTTGCTGATCGAGAACCCATTGGATTGTACCCTATGCTTGTAGACGGCGAGGGAGGATAAGGGGCATCATGGGCAACTGGAGACTGAGTCATTAGATGATGGCTATCCGCATTACTATCAGAGAAATTGGTTGTGATCGTGCTAGTTGAACCCATAGACGGCGCTGACGGATCAGCCAAAACTAAATCAAAAAAAAAAAAAAGGTTGGCATAAAACTCGGCCATTCAATCACTAGGAGATACTTGCAGCGGAGGATACGAGCTTCGTCAATGTTGGCCAATTTTGGCATACGGGCGGCTGAACGTCTGCAAGACTATATAAATATATATATACACATTTAATCAATCAACTATCTTGTACATAGGATCCCTCTCTCACATCAATCAAAAACGCTAAAAAGATCATTTTGTCTTTGCTCCTTTCAACAGCCCACAAATAGGGTTTATTGAGTGTAATCGAAAATTGGTGAGCCTAAAAAAAGAGAGAGAGATGGTGAGGACACCGAGAGCGCATATTTTGGCAATACCAGCCTACATCAACAATTTGAATCTGCTTGACATCATCCAATGACCATGCTTTACTGATGCTGAATGTGCCGTTTTGGTTTCTCTTCACCTTCAGTAATCGAATGGCACTCTTTTTTTCTACAAGAAAACGAAATGCACAGTATCAGTAGGATGCCTAGTCAGTAAAGTTCTGTATTTACGGGTCAAACACAAATAACGGGGTGTTCCCTTGATGTCCTTGCTAGAGTCTGAAGATTGGATATCTTTGTAGGTCTTGACGTGAACTATCAGCTTTTCTTGGGAGCCTTTCCAGTAAACAAAAGCGACGATTAGCACATGCGTTGGTGGATGAATATTCATACATTACCTGCAGAGAAAAGGTTCGAGACAAGCGCTTGTCTCATGCCATCAGCCATTTTCTTTTTTTCAGTGGGGGGGGGGGTTTATGAGGAAGAAAAAGAGAGGGAGAGGGGAGGCGGAAAAGCACAGTGTATTATATATACTGTACTTGTACTTGAAATCCAGACAATTGATTCTTAGAACATTTTGTCGGCGCATATTGATTCTTTCATGTTTTAAATTGAGACGCATTAAAAGGTTTATTTTAGAGTAGAGTCTTATCCAACAATGTAGTCTTCTGCTGTCATTATGATATTCTTTGAATAGACAGTGTCCGTGTTATTTTCAGCATCCGAGACACTCAGAACATCAACGCCGCAAATAAGCTTTCCACTTGTAAATGAAACAGCAACAGGGAAGAAGCTGTTGGCGTCGTCACCAGGGATGTTGCATTCCAATAATCCAGATTTATTTGAGCTGCTGATAACAGGGAGCTGCCATTCGAGCACTCTTCTGGCGCGGTCAACAAAGTAGCTGCCATCAGCTTGCGAAACATCCGCAGTTGGTTCAGCACTGGAACTTGCGCATAAGTGAATCGAAAAAAAGACATGCAAAAAGAGTGCCATTACTTACGGTAAAGGAATAGAGATAACAACGTCGTGTAATTCCAACTCGTCATTCTCCAGCTCATACTCTACATTGACATCGCAGGTGCCGTCTCCTGCGGGAGATGGCCAGCACGTAACTACGTGTACTGTGTGATTAGGGTGCCGTCATCTCTCTTGCTTGCCAGACTTACTTGTCAAAGGAACAGCGGTTTCGTCTCTAGTAGATAGCTTCCATCTAACCACCTCCAAATTCTGATTAGCTGGGAATGGTCGTGACAGATCTCTCATCTGGACTATATGTTTGTCTTTCCAAGCATTCTTGTCTACGTTGGGATGGGTTTTGAATTGAATGGAAGCGTCGTCGTTGGCTTGGAGCACTAGCTTGACACGTGCGCTGGAGGGATCTGCAATCGTCAGTGTCAAAACACCTCTCGCTTCCATTTGTTCTAATCCACCGTCCTTGTTGGCAGTGACCGATACACGCTCCTCAATATCAATGTGAACACTATATGTATATCATAATTAGCCACCCGGCAGCCAGCTATTGCACGCAATGACAAACCTTTCTTGGTTGCTGGTGGCAGTCTTTTGGCTGTGAGGAGATGCTGTGTTTAATAATGGTTCCTCGACGTCGGGCTTGATGGCGTTAAAAAGATCAGCAGCCTTTGGCTTGCGACCAAGTTGCATACCCTTTGCGCTGGATGTAGCAGAAGGTGCATTGCTGGAGGGTCTATTGTAGGATGATGGTGATTCTCTCATAGATGGCAGCGAGTCTGACGAAGCAGAAAACCCACCATAGGCTCCCGTGCTATTGCCGGAACTAAAGTTGCCCTGCATGAATGCTTGGCCCCGCTTCTGGGCTTCCTTTCTTTGCATTTCAAATTGCTTGGCTCTTCTCTTGAGCTCTTCCTTGGCCTCTTGCTCTTTGTTCTACAAAGATGCATTAGTATCCCTACGAGACAGCTTCACTGACGTTACCTTGGCGATAATTTCTTGGATTCTCTCCTCGTGGCTCTCCATTTCGATGGAACTCTTTACTTGAGACAAGTTGACGTTTTCTCTGTATCCAACCGATATAATCTCGTCAAAGGCGCACAGCAGCTCAAAAGCGCTGCGAAGAATGCTAGCTTCGTCACAGGAACGGCAGATGTCAGTAACAACACGGGCAAACAGATGAAGAGACTCGATATCTTGCAAGATGTTGGACTATGGTGCATGTGGCATAGTAAGCTATCAGTGCCAAATCCTAAGCCGTGTAGAAATTACCTGACGATTCGTAATCAAAACCATGAATAGCTCGTCCAAGGGCTGATAGACGAAGCGAACATGCTCAGTCTCAACAGTTGTATGTTGCGCACCCGTGCTAGTTAATTTGGGAAAAGAGGCTAAAAGACCCTCAATGCGAGAGCGTTGCATTTCATGGAACTGACGAGAAATAACAGCTACAGTATACAACAACGGTGAAATGAGCCTTCGAAAGCTTTAGTGTTTGGATATTGAAAATGTACCTTTTCCACTCTTGGTGACGACGGCAGCGGCTAATACAACCTGTTCAAGCATGTAAGAAATTCATAACGCTGTATAATTTTCCTTTGAAAAATGCGAGATTACCATAGTATCGTTTATGCTTTAACAAAAAAAAAAAAAAAGAGATGGAGAGAGAAAAGGACACTTGGCTGTTGGCCCAGCGACGCGATGCCTCTTTTTTAATGAATCATTTGAGTGTTAATCGCGCTGGCTCAATATGAATGGATCCAAGGCACTCTGTTTTGGAGTCACGACAACAGTAAGGATTTCATGCTCACATGTAGCACTGAAAAGTCGACAAAAGACACAACATCATATTTATTCGGTCTAGTAGCACAGTTTTATAGAAACAAGATGCATACAGCACTTATATAGGGTTTTGAATACGAGCACGAAGCAGCTGATTGCTGTTCTGCTTGAAAGCAACCTGTCTAACAAAGTCTTGTTTCTTGGCTGTCTCTTTGATGCCCTCCGCAGTCCTCTGTACCTCCTGCTCCTTTCCGTCTGTAATTGCTAAATGTCGTCTTTCCTTTCTTCGAAGCGTTTCTGGCTGTTGCTGCGTTTCTTCAACTTCCGGCGCAACAAGCGGCTATTTACAGTACATTGCAATGGATTGATTATCAAGTCTATTGCCCAAAATCACGAAAATACAATACCTTCCTGGCTTGATTTTTTCTGTAGTATTTGAGGAATTTTCGATGACCCAATTTGACGCCGTTCTCTAGCACAAGCTCGTACTGATTTGCATTACCCCCATCGGCATCCGCTGGCTCGATATTCTCAATGTCAAAATCGTAAAACTTCAACAACTGCTCTGGATCTTCGCTCTCGTCGTACGCCATTTTACAGTGTCCCCGATCTAGCATATGAGCACAAGCAGCAGCAGCTGAATGCCACTCTTTGCCACGGCCATTGCAATACAAGCATAGCTTTTCATGTTGGATCTTGTCGAACAAGTACTTGACTAGCCCTTGGCGATCTCTAAGGTATTCGATATCAGGTAAAAAGAAACCATGCGCTTTGGACATGTGGTCGAGGTTGGCATCCATATCACGGTTGCCTTGGTTGCAGAATAAACAATCAGTGGTAGGATAGGCTTGTCTCGACGACGCGGTGCTGTTTACCATCGCAGCATCTTGGTTGCTGTTTTCGTCTTTTTCTTCAGCCCTCTGTTCCTGTTCTAGATGCTTTTTTGACTGTACATGGTTATTGTATCCATTTTCAGAGTAATAAGATTTTCTGTACAATGATAAGCACGCTGCAAAAACGATCCACTGCCGCAACTTACTTGCAAAGAGGACATTCATATATCAGGCCTTGTCTCTCGTGTTCTTCTAAGCCCTGTTGTTGCTGAGCTATATATATATATATATACCAATGTATAAGAACAGCAGCCTTTCACTATATACTACCACAATACTGCTGTACTCAACATACCAAGCACTTTTTGCGCAAACTGCTCAGCATTGACCGAGGATAAATTGGCAATCTTGCGCTTCAGGTTATACTTGTGCCAACTATCATAGCAATTTCGTTGAGTATTTCAAGTAGACATGGCTATGATTCCCAACTTACTCAGTACGAAAATGATCTCGCTGCTTTCCAGAACTGGGAAATGCTACTTGACATGAAAGGCAGGTAAAGATGGCGCTTTTGGGTTCGCTTGGTTTTGGTTGATGGTCCTTGAAAGAGGGGTTAAATTCGGTTTGAATGGTCGACATGGCGTCTTCTTTTCTAATGTATAAAGAGGACAAGAAAATGTTCTCTTTTTTATGTTTTTATATATGCCTCTAACCGGTATCATGCAACCGTATTACCAAGCACGGTCACTTTGAAAGACGCAGCAAAAACTTGGCTTACAAATACAGAACATGGACCGGTTACTGTCATTTTGCAGTTTTTGAAGAAAAAAAAAAAGGTTCAAGTAGGTATATGATAAAGGTCATGGTGATTGTGATAATATATATTAGGGTTTCTGGTAACAAACCTTCATATTTCTGGTAAAAGCCAAGAAGTTTCTGAGAGAAGAGATATGTCTCCCTAAAAAGATTTCAAGGGAGGATTTCCATGTTTACAGTAAAAGAGTAATTACTTTTTTTTTCATTCATAGTGAAAATAAAAAGAGAATATGTTGTGAAGTAAACTATCTATATCATATCTCCAAGTTCAACGTACCCTTTAAAAAGTTTATGGTTGTCTATTGACACACATCTGTGATTCTGGGTGTAAGTGTGTCTGTTGAATTTTTGGATCAAAAATCTTTAATTGGATTCAGGAACGGAGAGCAAGGTTGAAGATAAAAACATTTTTGTCCTTGATATTTCATGAATTTCTATACAGACAATTTTTTTTATGAATAGGCGTGTTATCCCGGTGGCAGATTGTTTCCTTTTCTCTGGCACTTTCTTACACCTTTAGCTGATCTGGCGTCTTCTAGTGTCAGACAAGTACACCAAACTGGGTTCTCTATATCCAGTTCCATAGTAGAACAGCTGGTCAAACCTGTGCCATTTTTTCCATAATATTGGAATGGTTCAAAAATGTGTATCTTTGCAAAGCTAGCCATGTAGATTTTAGGCGCCTGATGTTTTTTTTTTTTT
>MU619260.1:68872-96806 GCA_025201805.1 Parasitella parasitica
TTCAGTGTGTTGTTGTCGGAAAAAAACTGCAAAAACACTATGTACAACGATCTCAAACATAAAAGCAAGTAATTCAGAATAATGCATTAGACTAAAAGACATCTTTTGATCACACATTTGCATAGTTTAGAGTAAGATTTTGTGCTTTGTAAGTGGACATCAGATTGAAGGTAGCGACTTTTTTGACTTTTTTTTCGGAAAAGTATTTTTCAAAATCGGAGCGTGAGATCGTCAGGTCAAGTGCAGACATGCAAGTACTATCATCAGAAAGCAGAGAAGCATACCATTTAAATAAACTAAATTTCAATTTTTTTTCTTTTGAATTGGGTAAGATATGGCTTCCCAAAGCTAATAATTTCTTCAAAAAAAAACATCATTTTTCTTTGATAGCGGAGATTAAACGTGTCCAAAATCAGGAAAGAAAATTTCTTTCAGAAACTCCATTTGGACAAAAAGAAAACAAAATTACTCCTTTGAGGCAAGATATCATCCTCTGTTACTATGCATACCACGGCTGTCAGTCTATGATAATAGCTGTATTTTTGGGCACGCTACACGATGGTGTTATTTTCATAATTCCCGTATGCCTATGGAAGGAACCCTGCCGAAAAATCTCAAAAACAGATTAAGAGGGAAAAGTCAATATTTTGCTTAATCAGAGCGCATTTTCAGTCTTTCAGATCATGGAATGGTCTTTTACGATCATTTTCTTCCAGCATATGCTATAGTAAAAAGTTGCATTTTTGAGGTCAAAATTGAGGATAATGCACAATCAATGACTTTGGATGCGTGGATACAAGGAAAAAATTGAGAAAATCCATGATTTTGCATCGAAAAAAAAATCATGCTCAAATTGCACCAAAATCATATATAATATAGTTTCTTCCCAATGGATACTATTTTTGATGTTTTCAGGGCACTTTTGATTATAAAAATCAGCCAAAAAATGGCACACAAAGCTAAAGTTCTTGCTTTTAAGCTGTAAAAAATACCTATTTGGAGATGATATCTCGTCATTATCAATTCTAGTACATGACGCAGCTCCACAAAGTAAGTATTTTGATGCCAAAAGTATGCCTTTTTAACTCAACAGATGTAGCATGAAATGAAAATGCAAAGTTATGAAAATAGATACTGTCAGTTGCTTGAATATGCTATGATATTTGAAAAGACATATATATAAAGGAGAAAACAGAATGAAATGGTTATTTTAATCTTTGAATTGAGAAATAAACTGCCATTGTATAAATGCATAGTTTGACAGATTCGTAAAACTAAATGTCTTAATAGTATCTGCAGCTTGATACTTTGACAGTTTTGTAATTAAACCATATTTTAGTTTAAATACCTTTGCAGTTCTATATACTTGTCTAAATATTTGAGCCTATTTGGATGTCTGATATCTAACGGATATACTTGAAATAATTTATCAACATTTAAACATTATGGAATTCAAACAATTTTGTATTGTGGTCCGTTGATAATTGTTCAGTTTCAGGTTCTGAAGCGCATGTCATTAGTGTCAATAAAGAATTTTCATTGCATTGAAAAATGGATAAAAAAAAACCCTCAAATAGCCATTCATATATATATATATATATATATATAAAACCTATTGCTCCTGCACAATGGCTGTTTAATCAAAAATAAAATAATTCAATTTCGCATATCATTATAAAATGTTCTCTATTCTTGGGCTTATTAATTTAAAATAGAAATCTAAAAATGCGATTGTATTTAATACTTCTTGTCCCTACTTGAAATATTCTTAGGGGGGATATTTCTCTTTTCTCAGAAACTTGTCAGTTTTCATCAGAAATAAAAAAAAAAGGTTTGTAATCAAAAACCCTAATATATACAAACACCGTGACATTTTAATCATTCACTTGTACTTTTCTTTTCAGAAACCATAAAGAGGCTGTATGATGCTCGCCCGAACTTGAAAAAAGCAGGCCTTCTAAAAGCTACAGATCAACATTTGCCCACAAATGGGGTTTGTCAAAAACAAGGCGACAAAAGACAGATTCCAGCAACTAAACTGCAGTTCGATTCAATGCCAAGTGAAAAAAAGCAGCTTTTACTTGAAAACTGCATACAACAAGATTATTGTAGTATATTTGTATCCGAATGCTTTTGTTTGGCCACTGCTTCGTACTAAAAACGACATGTTTTCAACAAGGTCTCGCTTTTAAATCCGTTGTAAAGAATTTTGGCAGGAGGGAGGGCAACAAAGAACAATGTATTTCCAACGCCCTCTATATCACTAGTTACTATTACAAAAGTACATATCAATTGCCTTATATATTGGCAATTTACTCTTGTATATGAATATTTAATATAAGCATGCGGACATGATACAGTGCATTTACAATTAATCATTTTAGATCGGTTGGGAAGAATCCCATTATCACAAAAGGAATAGATCAGCCGAGACAATTCATGCGGCGCAAGCACGCAATAATTATGCTGGTAGCCAAGATCAAATGAAAAAGGCTAAATATATTTACCTTCAATATCTGCATTTCACATCAAGTAAGCAGAATCCCAGACATAGCAGGCGCGCCCTTTCGAAAGAGGGATTAAAAGTGTCACTTTTCGTATCAGCACTTTTTCTTTTCTTCTCATACTTTATATATATATATACATAATCGAAATGTTGGATAAATACGACCCCTCTACTTATAATCACCAATATGCCAAGATCAATGGCATTCACATGCATTATGTTGACGAGAACAAATCTTCCTCAAAGGCTTTGCTGCTTATTCATGGCTGGCCTGACCTGTAAGTTGAAATAATAAAAAAAAATGTATGCATCGCCGTGACAAAAGCCAACATTTATACACCAGCTGGATTGGCTGGAGAGAGCAAATTGCCTTCCTTGCAGAGCTCGGTTATCGAGTCATTGTACCCTCTCTTCGTGGTTTCGGTGAAACAGTAAGTAATTAATTGAGTCCAACAGAGGTAAATGTTCGTGTGCATAATTTCTCTTTGGCTACTCAGGAAGGCCCTGCAGATCCTGCTGAATACGGCTTTGGCACTGTCTCTGATGATTTAGCTGGTCTTTTGGACCACCTGCAGATTCCTACAGTTACAGTAATCGGTCATGATTGGGGAGGAGCCGTTACATGGCGTTTCGGCCAATTTTATCCCAACAGAGTCAGAGCTCTTGCTAGTTTCTGTACTCCTTATACCGCTCCTGCCAAGCAAGATGTCACTCTGGAGCAGATTGTCCAGGTCCTTCCCAACTTTAAATATCAGTTATACTTGAACACTCCCGAAGCTGAGAAGGATATCAACGAGAATGTCGGCAAATTCTTCCGTCGTATATTCCGTCCTGTTACTGACATGGCCGGTCAACCTTTGATTGATCCCAAGACTGGCAAGCTGGCTGAAGGCCGTCCAGACAGACCCCGCAGTGAAAAAGTGCCTGAAAAAGTGATGGATTACTATATTGAATGGTACACTAAGCAAGGTGCTCGTGGAGGGTTGAATTGGTACAAACAAACCCACAACAACTTTGTCCAGTGCAAGGACTTGGACCCTATCATCAAGAAGCCTTCCATGATGGTCATTGCTGAGCTTGACAAGGCATTGCCTCCCTCTATGGCTGAGAAGATGCCAGACTTTATTCCTGGCATCGAGATGCACTTTGTTGCTGGCTCTGGACATTGGATTTTGTGGGAGAAACCCGATGAGTGCAACAAGTTTTTGAGGGAATTCCTTGCCAAGGTTGATCCCATTGTCGTCAACAAGTTGTAAATATTCATAATTTCCTGAATAAAAATTAAAAATAAAAACCTTGTACAACGATTTTTACATTATGCGGTATGTTGGCGAGTGTGTCTGATATTACACTTTTTGAGTTATATACAGATAAACACCTTGTAGGCAACACTTGACAAGACTGGCAACCATTATCTCACGCAAATACGACCATCTAGTGCCAAACTATATTATTTCGTAGTGCTATATTACTATTCAGACTTCTCCTGATGCTGAAAACAGTACGTACTTTATGCACCGTTTTTCAGCTTTTTTCCAATCCTTAGTTTTTTGGGTGATTTGGCATGAGGTGTCCCACATGAATTCATTGATGCATTTACTTTATATCTTATAAAGCTAATACCATCCAAAAAAAAAAAAAAAAAAAAAAATCGTCATTTTGACAAAATGCGATTTTTGACTCCAAAAACGAGGTTTTTTGTTGCAGTAACCTTAGACTTGGATTAATTCTGGGGAATAGATGCTTTGACTCATGCAATTAATTTGAAGGTTCAGTAGTGAATATTTCGACTTTTAGCAAAAAAAAAAAAAACGCGGTTTTTTACTTTTGGATCTTTCTCAAATTTTTAAATGTAAAATTTGTAGATCTTTGCACCATTAGATGCGTTGATGAGTATAGTCCTTGGCACGCTTAATCCATATTTTGTATTAAACTAATAATATCTGGTGATAAACGTAAAATGCAATTTTTTTTTTTTTTTTTTACATTTTGGGCATTCTGAACTGTTTTGAAGAAATTCAACGAGCCGGGCCTTGAAACGATTTTGGCTGGCTGAAGCAGTTGTACTGATTACGGATGGTTTCTTTACTGATAAACTCTACTGCAACAGCAAGCAAAATTAAAAATTACTCGTGTTGAGTGAAATGAAAATTATAGCCCTTCTTTAATGTAATGATATAACCGCTCACCAATTCCCTTGCGTACTTATGATTTGTAGTATTAGATTTGCTTATTATTACTTGCCAGCTTTATTTTTATAATGAGTATATGGGGTTTTCTTTTTTACAAGTCAAGAGATGGTGAGCTCAAAGCACCAGCAGCAAGACATAAATTGCGTTGTGTGAATTGTACAGTATAAACGGGTGTATGTTTGGTATGAAGCACGGTTAGGTGGTCATTGCTATTAAGAAAGATTAAAACAGTGCCCACGACAATGTGTGTCTGTAAATACCTCTCCAAGGAGCCTTTCTTTCTTTTGCTCATATCGGTGGTCGATTTCGCTTTATCCATTTCCTTTTTGTCACTTTGCTGCTTTCCATTTGCTTTATCATATTTACTTTTTTTCAGATCGGGAATCTCGTTTGCATGCTCGTACGGTGTGCCCATTTTAACGTCCCATGCGCGCACTGTACCATCTGCGCCCCCCGACACTAGCACAGTGCTCTCTGAATTAAAACTGACAGTGTAAATGAAACCTGTATGACCTGTCATGGTCTTCAATCTCTTTCCGCTTCCTAAATCCCACAGCATAATACTCTGATCCTCTCCTCCAGACGCCATTAATCGGCCATTGGGCGATATAGCCACTGCATGCACAGAGCCAGTATGTCCAGTAAACACACGTACGCAAGTACCTCTTTGCACATCCCATAATCTTGCTGTATTATCGCTTGATCCAGTAACTATGTATTTGGAATTAGGATGGAAGCGGACGGTCTAAAGAAAAAAAAAGAGAGGCGCGGGAAGGGGCTTTAGTATTGCATATTGAATTCTCGCAAAAACCGCATATATTTACATTTACATCTGACAGATGACCAGCAAATATGCGAAGAGGGTTGACATGATCACAGCTCCATAATCTAGCGGTTTTGTCAAGCGATGCTGTAGCGAAATAGAAACCATGAGGGCCAAACTCGACATCCCAAATTGGATAATTATGGCTTTTGTAACACACTAAATTTGTAAATGACTCCAGGCTCCATAGGCGAACTTACTACAAGTTAGCATATCAATGGTTTTGAGGCTGGACACAATTCCTACCAGTTTGGTCTTCAGAGCAAGAGATGAGGTACTGATTGTCATGGCTAAAGCTTAAGCCGTACACAGGGCCCGCATGGCCAATGAGTTTTTTGCAGATTGTGCCTGGCTGATGCTGGTCTTTCTCTGATTTACTGAGCAGCTTTTTGCCTTGTAAGCTCCATACTTTGATGTATGATTCTGAAAATCCACCTGCCACCAGTGTCGTGTCCTCTGAAATAGAAATACAGTTTAACCTGGTTTCAGTATCAGTATCAGTACGCTGTAAGGTGCTACACCTGCAAAACCTACATGTCGTGTGTGTTGTGGAAGGTATAAATACAAACACTCGGTAGCGCAGCGCTCCCCATGGAGACACGCTTCCTCAAATCACTCAGCGAGTCTAGTTCAGCCTGGATGTCCGTGCTGCGACTAACACAAACAAGGGTTTAGGGGTATTTACGTCGATTTGTGTACAAGGCAGATCTTACTATGGCACTGCTGCGATATCGTCTAGTTGCATCAACTCCAAAGTCGCTTCTTCTTTCACCTTGTTTAAATCTATGGCATCCTCATCGGAATTCTATCCTCCAAAAAACCATGAATAAAAAGATTCCCCTCTTTTGCTTGAATGCTTTGATTTACCTGACCTCTGCTTAAGGCGACACTTGTGGCTTGATGAAAGGCATCGAGCTGATTATTAGCATGTCCAGCAATACCCTCTTCCACTGCTACGGCTGATCCACTCGCAGATGCCAGCGACAGTTTGCTAGTGACAATATGTATATTGAGATACTGGTTCACAATTCGTATCAGGTTCATAAACCTATTGTCTTGAATGTACTGAAAAAATAGCTCGAACGGGATGGAAGGGATGCGAATGTTGTACTTGTTGTTTAGGTATAGCTTTGCGATTACATTGTCTCCAACATCGTTGGGCGATCTGATCTCTTGCAGTGTCTCCAAATCTTTGTGGTGGTTCTCGGCATGATCGTCCTTGTACTTTTTGAAGAAATCTAGCGCTATTTCTTCATGTAATGAGCAACAGATAAGCTATCCAAATGTAGAAATACTACCATGGTCGACCAGTCTTTTGGACATCATGTGGAGAAATATGTGAACAAACGCAGGATATAATACGATGCATAGATCGGTCTACATGTGTGCAGTGGATTAATATGTCTACTCTGAATTTTGATATCCCTTCTGTCTGTACCTTGTACAAATCGAGTGCGCTGTGAATCCATTCTCGTAGGCTTTGATACTCTAGGAAAGGCGCATCCAAATCTCCTGCTCCGCTGTGCGGGTCATCTCTGAGCATCTTGATGTAGTCGGGCAGTGTTTCGCTTGATGCAGACCCTGTTTCTGCGTTGAATTTCTTTGCTAATTGTTCGAGGGAAAGCACATTATGCTCAGAAGCGACGCTCTGCTGCTGTATAAACGCGAGCTCTGCTTGGTTGAAGCCCTTCTTTTGGAAATACGTTTGCAGCATCTGATTTACGTTGGCATTGGATGGCATGTTGAGTCTGTTTGGGCTGCCAATGGGCGTATCTCCTTGCTGCGAAGGCACTGACATGGTTTGATAGTGGTCGTAGGAGGGAAAACCTTGAAGGCAACCATAAGGACGAGTAACAACATAGTCATACACACCATCCGGGCATGGAGACGTCACTGGTGTTCTTTTGCCTGATTCAACTAAATGAAAAAAAAAGTTTTTTTTTTTTTTCGTCTTTTTGCAATTACACACGAAATGACAGAAGATCTATCTTTTATTCGAGACTCATTGACAAGAATGCTAGAAAACGACAACCAAAACGACGAGCTTATTAAAGTGATGCAGAAATTTGATAGCATGAATGCTATCCGCCAAGCTGCCATTCGCTATGCAAGAAGACACAAATTTGCCGTATCAACCCTTAGAAGTGGAGAAAGACAGCTGGTTATGGTCTGCAAGCATTCCGGCGCATATCGTGCTACAAAAACCAAAACAGAAGGCTCTAGCGACAAAAAACCAAGCGCCTCTGAGCAAGGTTTCAATGATCTGCAGCAAGCCTCCCCCGCCCAAGAATCAAGCGTATCTGATCAGTCGGCACCCGCAAAGAAAGGCACACGCAAGAAGCTGAGCCAAAAGATCCACTGTCCATTTGAAATCAAAGCAAAGCCCCTCGAATCAAAATGGGTCATCTTCAAGGTCAACTATGAACACAACCATGAGATGGCCGCCGACATCAAAGCCTACGCTCAACATCGAAAACTCTCCCCAGAGACAAAACAATTTATCATTGACCTAATGAACTCTGGCTCTACAAACACTACCATTCTCGAATGTCTCCAGCTAAAAGGTATCGATAATGTGCTCAAGAAAGACATTGCAAACATCCGGCAAGCGCATTTCAACAGCAAATCTAAAAAGGGTAAACAGGCTCAAAAACCGCAGAAGTTTTTGCATGTTACAGTGGGTGAGAACCAGTCGTTGTCCAGCCTCCAAGCGCCACTAAACCATTCTCAAGACGACTCAAAATCATCGCCAGACTGTTCTCATGCATCCTTCAAGCCAGAGACTATTGAGCCGATGCCTTCTGGCTCTAATCAATCGACGGAGGGCGAACAACTATATCAATTTATTTCTCAAAACAACGTGCAGGTCAATTAAAGAATCACATATATATTATATATTATATATAAAAATAAATGTATATACACAAAATGAATGAGGAGATGGCAAATCAGATTTGAATTTCAACATAGAAGATGGACAAAAACTTGGTAGCAGGACACCCAATGACGAACAGGACAAATAAAATATGCTATATTTTTCAGAGGGCTCGTTTCCAGTTTTGATTAATTGCTGCTTGTGCTTGGTAGATTTTGGTTTTTAGGCCAGACAACAAAAAAGTAACTTTTTGGCAGGTCGACACCTTTTTTGAGTTGTATTTATATACATTCAAAATCAAAGAAAAGAACAATACACGTAAAATTCTTTAGATTAAAAGGGGGGATGGGGCACGCACATTAACAAGTAAAACATGAGTTATTACTGAGAAGCTTGTACGCTCTGAGAATCAGTAAACGACAAAGGACCTACACCGACAAACATTTCCACAAACTCTGAACCAGAGACGCTGTAAAAGGGGGACACCAGCTTCGCCCGCGGTATCCTTGGCCAGCAGGAGGGTTTTGCCAGTGCCAGGAGGTCCAGATAATATAGCGCCTTTAGGGAATAGTAGCGCCCAGTTTTTTCAAGAAATTAACAAACTCCATGATCTCGGCTTTGGCTTCGTCGGCACCCGCGACATTTTTGAATTTGACTTGGACTTGGTTCTCTTGATTGAATATCTCTGCTTTGCTTTTGCCAATGTCAAAGATTCCGCCTTGAGCGCCACCATGGCCCTTCTTTGTGATGTAACAAATGACGCCAATGATCAAGAGTGTGGGTGCAAAATGGAGCAAGGTTTCAACAATACTCACTTGATCACGGCAGGATAAAGGGACTCTTTCAAAGGACGGGATGTTTAGCTCTTTCTGCGCTTGATCGAGGTTGCGCTCAAATGCTTCTACCGACCCAATTGAAAAATAAAAGGAAGAATTGTGCGAAACACCCAAGGAATTGGCTTCATTGCGCAAATATACCCGCACTTTGTTTACGGTTGAGCACTTCCAGACGCTCCACTAGACCCTTGTCTAGTAAATTGCAACGAAACGATTGCCAGGTAAGCTCTCGAGAGTCATCTGAGGGTGCTGTGGACTTGTACAGGATATATGTTCCAGCCAAAAGTACCTAGAATGACGTTGGCATCTGGCATTTCGGGTGGTTTTTGCTCGCTGCTGGGGTTTGGCTTGGGGTTCTGGTTAGGTGATGGAGGCGATTTTTGGCTGTCTTTGGGCTTGCCTTTAGCTTTACCGAAGAGGCCCTCGAACCCTTTAGGTGTGTTCTGGTCAGGCTTCGTATTCTCCGTAGCGTAGAGACGCATCTGCTGGTGATTTCTCAGACGTATTGTTGTTGTTGTTGCACTAGCACGCACAGCATATTCAAAAGCCGTTTTCTTTTCGTTTTGTTGGAACAAGACGTGCTAGCATTTCTGTAGAATACATATATATATATAAAAAAAGAAAGACAATATATGGTGTATAAAATGCTACAGCTCCAGATGTCATTAAACGAAATTATGCTAGTTCATTTGGGGGTCCCTCAATGAATGGCCCTTGTTATACTCTTGTTTGACGGCTTACGGCGCTGACACACGGAATAGCTGCTCGCACACAAGAAGCTGGAAAGCGTTACCATGCCTTTCAAATTAACATAAGTAGTCGATGATGTTCTTGTTTCGCATAGGTCTCCGCCTGCACTAATCCTGCCAGTTAGAGGCCATAACTGTAAAGCGAATGCAAATGTAAAAGCTTGATAACGTATATATTTTATGTCGTTCTCGAGACTGACAGAGTTAAAACGTTGTTGTTTTGAAATCGTTTTTTATCATCATTTTGTGTCTGTAGGTTGAGGGATGTGGTAGGTAAGCATAATACGGCAATGCCTTATGGGAAACCAACCTTAAAATACTAAGAATAGACTACGCTACGCTGCTACCCACCACGGCTATTGAACTTGCCAGATGTGATCAAGTTCAAATGCAAAAGCTAGCTCCCCGAAATTTGAAACTTCAAATGTTTTGATATTTATAATCAAGGAAATCAGTTTATTATGTATAGATGGTAATGGATAGTACAAAAAAGATATGATTATGAAATAATTAAATCTCTAGGAATTTAGTGCATGAAGAGCATACCAGAGCCTTCATAGACAGCAGCAATCTTTTGGATGGCGTTGATGTAAGCAGCAGATCTGAAATCAACCTTCTTGAGCTCAGCAGTTTGTCTGGTTTCTTGACAAGCTTGGATCATGGTGTCTTCAAGACCAGAGTAGACTAAATCAGCCTCCTCAGCACCGTGAACAATAGCCTTGCGCTCGGCCTCAGTCAAGGCACGACCGGCATTTTCCTCGACAAGAGCAACGACCTTGGAACGAGCACGTTCATCCCACTTCTTGTTCATACGACCGAATCTAACGTGAGACAAGTTCTTGAGCCATTCAAAGTATGAGACGGTGACACCACCAGCGTTGAGAAGCAAGTCGGGAACAACGACCTTGCCGGAGGCTTCAAGGATATCGTGGGCAGAAGGAGTGACAGGGCCGTTGGCACCTTCACCGATGACCTTGGCCTTGATGTTGGCAACATTGCGCAAGCCAATTTGACGTTCGAGGGCTGCAGGGATGAGAATGTCACATTCAGCTTCCAAAATCTTGGTGGATTCTTCAAAGATTTGAGCAGTGTTGGAGTAGCCCTTGAAGGTGTTGTTGGCCTTGTAGTACTTGTGGAGCTCTTCAACGTTCAAACCGTTGGGGTCGTAGATGGCACAGTCTCTCTCACCAATACCGACAATCTTGGCGCCGTTCTCTTCAAAGAACTTGGCGGCAAAGTAACCGACATTACCGAAACCTTGGACGACAACAGTGTTGTCAGCCATGTTACCGCTGACACCGGTCTTCTTTTGGACTTCGGGGTAGCTGAGGAACTCGCGAATACCATAGTAGACACCCAAACCAGTAGCTTCGTTACGGCCACGAACACCACCTAAGGACAAGGGCTTACCTGTAACGCAGCCAGCAGAGTTGACATCACCAACATTGAATTGAGAGTAGGTGTCCATGATCCAGGCCATTTCTCTGGGGCCAGTTCCAACATCGGGAGCAGGGACATCAACACCTGTATTGGGAAGGGGTGGGGTGGGGGTGGGGGTGTGGTTAATACAAAAGATTTTGCGTATATGTTCAAAAAGACCTAAACATTACCAGGACCAATAAACTTCTTTTGGCATAATTCCATAGTGTAACGACGAGTGATTCTTTCCAATTGCTCGACAGAGTACTTTTTAGGGTCGATCTTGATACCGCCCTTGGCACCACCGACTGCAGATGTTGTTTAGAATTGCAATATTGCCATGAATTGTCAATTTATACTTACAGGGAACATCAACAACGGCACACTTGTAGGTCATAAGAGAGGCCAAAGCTGCAAGACACGAGTGATTTAGTCCCAACCGACAATGTAGCAGCAGACGCGTGCTCCTTACCTTCAACTTCTTGTAAGTCAACTTCCTCGGAGAAACGAATACCACCCTTGACAGGCAAACGATGGCGAGAGTGTTGAGCACGGTAACCTTTTTTCGACAAGCTATTGTCAATACAAACATTCACATTACACGGAATTTATCTGCATTTTTCAAGTACCTTCAATTACTTCATATTTGCCATTCTCGACTTCAATGGGGAAAGTGACACGGAGGACACTGTCAACGGCACGAAGATGGGCCAGAGTGTGAGGCTTAACTTCGCTGAGGCTAGCAGCATGGTCATAGTACTTTTCGACGGATTGCAAGAAAGAAGGCTCGTCATTTTTGCAGGCAGCTTGAGTGGCGGCTATCATAGGTGCGTAAGGATTTAATGTGAGGCATTGAATAGTCAAATGGACTTACCAGTGGTCAATGATCTGGCAACTGAAGGGAGAACAACACGGTTAAGAGCTTGGGGGGCGACCAAGGGACGGGCAGTAGCACTATACATGTTGCAACAGCAAATTAGCCATTGAACGACATGTCGACATATGGCGACTTACGGTAAGCGTTTCAAGAGGAAAGCCATGTTGAAAAATTTGGATTAATTGGTTTTGGATAAAGAAGAAAGGGGAAAGGAAGAGGATTCCAGATATTTATATGAAAATCACCAGCGGATAAAACGGAGTACGTTGGTCTTGACACAAATAAAGCTTCTTTTTTTTTTCTGTACCTCTGCTAAAGCGTGTCTTCAATCGGTTCCCTAGCTTTTCTCCACATTTAGAAGTTTTCAATATCTATCTTGTCCTGCTTCTCAAAGTCTATAGATGGAAGAATACGGAAATCGCCTGGTTATGGTCAGAAAGACCAAGTCTCTTCTTTTACCAAAAATGGCTTCTTGTTTGTAATAGGCCGTGGGAAACGTCTCTTTAACACAATTTATACTCTCACACGATTCCAACTGCTTGAGCAGACAGAAAACGGTAGTAGATCATCGTTTTTCATGAGGCAAAGAGCAGCTGAGGAACAGGATAAAACTATTAAATGTCATGTGTTATCTATCTGCCACTCCGAACTGTGTACATCTTATTTGTTGCCTTTAAAGGACGGGTATCTTTTTTGCAACAAGAAGGGTATTTGTTGCAAGTAGTACACCTAGCGTTTGGCTTTATCAGATTAAAGACTTGAATTCCAATTCAAATACCTCAAAATACACACTAGTATGAATATATAGCAAAAAATATAAATGTACAGGTGTATACATGGCACTGCTTCCCAAGCAGAAGATGGAAAGGGTAATATACTCGGATTACATTAAATTTTAAGAGTTGCCTTATTTTGGAGTATAGCAATGGGACCCTTTTTCTGATATACCCCTCAGATGTGCCTTTGTACCTGACTTGATAAAGATTGTAGATTCAATCATCCAATAGGCATTGTTTATACAATGTAGAAAACAAAAGGCACAGACTCTTCGGTTGATTTCGTATCCTTTATTTTCAATTACCATCATGAAACGGAACTTTTTGGTGGATATAACGAAACAGCCCAATCCGATACACTTTTTTAATACTGTACTTTAGTTTTACAGTTCAAATTTGAATAACTCTTATAGTTTTAGTTTGAGAACTTTACATTGCTTTTGTAATTATACTTGAAACCCGGCTGGTATTCTAAAATCCATTTATACCCTTTTTTTTTTTTTTACAATCTAATAAGCGAAGGATGGCTTTTACGCTGGTATATTTCTTTTGAAGGCTGTAACCTGCCTCATTGGTGTTTACGTGCTCAACTTTGTCCTCTTGAAATAGTTGCACAAAGTTATGTATAAAACTTTAAATTATCGAAAACAAGATATTGTGTCAATTATAAGCAAGAATAGACAATGATAAGATAAACTTGGTAGTGTATTAGGAAGATCCGCGTTTTTGACGTTATAGACTTGTGGCAATGGTTGACTACATTTGTACATCTCCTTTCAGAATCGGATACTTATCAATCCAGAAATAT
This sequence comes from Parasitella parasitica, assembly GCA_025201805.1. Lineage (NCBI taxonomy): Eukaryota > Fungi > Mucoromycota > Mucoromycetes > Mucorales > Mucoraceae > Parasitella > Parasitella parasitica. The sequence goes on from MU619260.1 coordinate 82,734, forward strand.
ATAAAACAAATAAAGACACAAGATGGGATTTACTAAAACCATGGTTTACATATTCACTAATCGCGAAAAAGCTCAGATTATTACCGTATCGCTCATCATATTTTAAAAGTGTAATTAAGTCCCACATTTCAATTTAAATTACTGTATATATGCTAGCTGAGCAGGTATCTAATAACTAATGAAACTCGAGCAAATGAAATCACAATTAAATGTCCAGAAATTTTCTTTTTGCATTGGTTCGCATTACCGTATAAAAGAATATGACATCTAAATATTCTGACCTACCTTGTCATAGATACCTGATGTGAGTTGTATTTGAATATTATAACATATACTGAAGTGGAATACAAATCATTACATACCGCTGTTTGTATTCTGCACAAAGCTCTCCTCAGAATTAAGAATCAAGCATTGCTATCAAATTTAATTTTATATAAATACGTCCAAAAAGTAATTTTGGCCCTGGTTCCAAGGTTTAGTGTACCAAATGCTGTTTATTAAAAACACATCATGGAAGGAGAAGAGAAAATACTAGCTAACATTAATGATAAAGACAAACTAATGTACTGCCTGCCGGTGAGAAGTCATTCTTGGGAAACAAGTTCAATCCTAAATACGGCAAAAAAGTTATCCTTGCGCGTTTTGCTTGCTTTTACAGCCAACAAGATTAACTTTGAGATGTTGCAATATAACTTATCCAATTCACACTACACCTGTATATCAGCATGGATTCCCTTTTTATGCTTCTTAACTTTCCAATGATGGCATTTGTAGGTGTGTAACTTGCCAAACCACTGCACGCTCCGAATTTGAAAATTGCCTTTGCACCTCGTATTATATGAATTTTAAACTGTAGAAACTTGCTTAAACTGGGGAGCCAAAGTACATTCTCACTGAGTCTAAGATACCCCAGATCAATATGCGCAAGTTCAGAAAACTTTTTGCTATTACTAATAATGCCGAGATAGTCCTTGAAACGTTTTGTGTTTGCTAAGTGGTTTTGTACATCCTCTCAAAAATGAGTTACACTACTGCTTTTCGTATAATACAGCCTTGTAGATCAAAGCAGCATGTCCTTTATACATACTTCATATATTCAAAGAATAACCAAATCAAAAGATGCTTTCATTTTAGACCAAGTTGTCCTTTTTGGAACAACAATAATGGCTTTTTTCAAGAAAAAAACAAGGTTTAATGTAAGTGTAGTTGAGTCATGCACAACATTACAAGCATTAGATGAGCCTTCCATTGTCAAGAACTCCAACTTCTGGTCCAACGATGTACTTCTTTTCATTAAAGACGTTTAGCTTTAAATCTTGGTTGCTTAATTGCATTTAAAGTGAAGCAGTCGATGGTCTACAAAGCACCCACCTTGAAAGCATTTAATACTAACAATACCGTTGATTCTAACCCTGGTGATGCCGACGACTCTAGCCCTGAAGATGCAGAGGTACCGCAAAAGAATAGAAAAATTACCAAGCCTTCCCAACATCTTTAGCACTAATCTCCCGCAAACAACGTTACTAGATACTATCAAAAGAACACTTGAACAAGCATCCGGTTATGAATCAACGTACAGCAAGTAAGTTGTAATTTTTTTTTATGTGGAATATCAATTTGACAACAATTAGTGGCGAGATGCAACTAGTGCCTACAGACGGTCGAAATGCACTAGATGTCCCACTAAACCCTTAAACATATAATGTATGCGTACAAACAAGCTCTAACAAGAGTATGGTTCTCTGCTCCATCTGTCTTGTAAGGGCTTACACACTTGACATACTCTGTCCTCAAGGCACATGCCCTTGGACTATTGCGAATTGCCAATTCCATTAAGCGATACTACAGATTTAGCCACGCATTGGTTTCCCCAGATGATTTTATCTGACAAAAATCTTGGTAACAAACTTTTGATAGATTGGACACCTCATTGGCTCCTGTCGAGGACAAACAAAGCAAGAGGAATAAGGGACCCTTGGAGTTAGACTTATAACGATGACAGAAGGTTTGCCGGGAGCTAGCATTCATCATTTAACTATATGCAATGAGTTGGCGCAAATATTTACACGAAGCGGAGAAGGTTAGAGCTTTCAAAAAAAAAAAAAAAAAAAGTACAATATACCAAAAGCACCATCTCTAAAGGTGGGGTGGTGGTTACTGGAAATAGTATTCCGTTGACCGAACGGATGGTTACCCCCCCCCCGACCCCCGAGAGTGCACAAATGCACTGATGAAGCCTTTTAATTCTGTGGGGGTTGTTAGGCCCAGAACAGGCTGAGAGTTTCGAGCATTGAAATGTAAAAAAAGACAACGAGATTGAACGACCAGTATCAAAATACAATACATTCCCTTTTATGAACCTCTAAATGTTCAAAAAAATTATTCTGCCTCGTCTAAACCAATCCTTCGCATGCAGATAATGTCAAATGACAAACAAAGTATTATAAATTAGAGCATCTCCAACAGCGATGCTAAACAAAAAGCCATTTAAAGCATCCCATATCCCTTTTTTTTTTTTTACAACCTGGAAATGTTTTGTCTGCTTTTTTTGGTAATTGTCTCTGCTTACTTACTGTTGCTTTGCTTTTTTGTCTCTGAAGCTCTTTGAATTACTCCCTTGGCTCTTGCATCCATTGTATTCTCTTTTACTATTTTACTCTTCTCTTTTCTTCTTTATGCAAAGTCGTTCTACTTTCAAACAGGAGCTGGTGCTCACTACTTTTATTCAGCCCACATTTATATATTTTATACTATGAACCTCACACTTCTAACATTAATATGAGCATTCAGGACAGAAATACTGGCCATTTTAGAAAATGTTAATAAAGTTTGTATAGATAGTTAAACTTTATACACTATACCCTTTTTTTTTCGAGTATCCACTGTGTTGATCGTAATGCACTTTGAGATTTTGTATTGAGCCTAATTTTTCAAATTCAACATAATACATCACTAAATGTTGTAAGTTCATCCCTTCTTTTTCTTTCCTGAATTTACTCCTCACACATATATGAAGCGTAAACTTAAAGACGATCCACCAGATAGGAAAGGAAAGAGAGCTATAAGAAGTAAATATCTAACACATACATTGTGAAAAGAATATATGTCTTACTATGTTTTAGGTGCAGATTTGAATCACCAAAAAAGAGGAGGCTGATTTGACAACACCAGGTATTCCCACCACCAACGATGCTTCGAGTTCAACAGCAAAGGCTTCTAGCTCAACAGAAAAGACTGCTAGCTCATTTAATGAGATAGCTTCTTCTTCCAGCAAAACTCTTACTTTATCTAGGAAAGTCCAACAAAAAAAAGACAAAAAAGTTGATTTAGAGGAGTTCAAGAAACAAACCAAATCCAACAAACCAATGCTGTGGCATTCATGTAAACAGACAGATCATGCGAGGTCTACCAGTAAACTCTGTCCACATCGAAAAGAAAAGAAGGTGGCTCAAGACAACGATGACGAAAAGACAGAAGCTTTCACCATCAAGTCTTCACTTGAAACCACATGCACAAATACAACATTCATGACATCAATTGACAACTTGGTGGAGTACGCTACCAAAATTACCCATATAGGCTCATTGTTTGCAAACTTTATTATTCTGAAATGTGCAGATGCCAATGAAGATACGCCAATCATTAGTCAAGATTTTGTTTATGTTATATTTTCTACCTTAGCAGGTAATGGGAGTAGGGCTCCTGAGTTCATCCGTCAATATTTTGAAGAGTTTAAAAATGCGTGCGAGATTGACGAGCAAATTTTAAAATCATTGAAATCTATTGGTTATGCGACTATTCTTTCCATTTCTGCCAAGCAGTGTGAAACCCTTTTCCGAAATCATCTTTGTGAAGACAACAACGAGAAACAACAATTCTTACTCCCGCCCTCCACCACTTGATGGATCAGTTAAGGCAAATAAAACCATCATTGCCTATGGAGATGGAAGATTTTCACTTACCATGAGAGGCAAAAGATCTGGACCTACAAAGACTATCATAAAAGCCCTTCAAAAATGTAAAGAAAATCGCGGTGTTACAGTCCAAATGGTAGACGAATACCTCACCAGTCAAGTCTGCAACAACTGCAAAAAAAAAGAAATGTTGAAAACGTTGTGCAACGATCAGCAAAGCGAAGAGTACATTCTATATTACAGTGTCAAGAAACCGCTTGTATTATTTTGGAATCGCGATATGATGGCTGCAAAACAACATCCTCAACATAATTTTACATGCAGCAAGAAACAATGACGCTCGTCTTTCAGCGTTCTGAATCAAAAGAATAATTGCAAGCATTGTGTGTCATTGATATTACTCTTTGATACGCCATGGGTATTCGGTTTATCCTATACACCATTACAGGTGATCATCCTCTCACCAATTTTCTTTTGGAAATTTTAGTAAAATTAGCATGCTCTTAAGAAACCAAATAAAACTATTTTACAGATACGACCAAATAAAAACGCCTAGTAAAAACTCTTCTCCAGTTAAACGCGAGCAATGGCAACTTTTGGAAGCAGAAAGAATGTTGATATTGAAAGCACGACAGAGAAAAGCAGCAATATGACGCATATAAATGAGAAAGTTTTTCCAACATGAGAAAGTTTCTTTTTCTGTCTTTCCTACTTAAAAACTTCTTTTTACAATGTCCAACACAGCTCTCCCCAAGGTTTTTTTCGATGTATCTGCTAATGGAGAACCTCTCGGTCGTATCGTCATGGAATTGAGATCCGATGTTGTCCCCAAGACTGCTGAGAACTTCCGTGCTCTCTGTACTGGTGAGAAGGGTTTTGGTTACGAGGGCTGTTCTTTCCACCGCGTTATCCCCGAATTTATGCTCCAAGGTGGTGATTTCACCAATAACAATGGCACTGGTGGCAAGTCTATCTATGGTGAAAAGTTCAAGGACGAGAACTTCACTCTCAAGCACACTGGTCCCGGTGATCTCTCCATGGCCAACGCCGGTCCTAACACCAACGGTTCTCAATTCTTCATTACTACTATCAAAACCACCTGGTTAGATGGCAAGCACACTGTTTTCGGTAAGGTTACTGAAGGGTAAGTTATCTTTTTCATAGAACGCACCAAGTGGAAATTTATCCTAACGTATATATCCTGTGTTATAGCTTGGATATTGTCAAGAAAATCGAAACTTTCGGCTCCGGTTCTGGTAAAACCACAAAGAAGATAGTCATTGATAAATGTGGTCAACTTTAAACAGTTTAAATAAAATGTTTGTGCTCTTTCTACTCTGAACAGCATCTTTTAAATTGTTTTGATCATAGACAAGGCAACAGCATGCTTTCGCTAATGTTTATTGTTAGCTGAAATGGTATTTCTCCAATTCACCTAGACAATGTATAATCTCTACTCTTGAGAGCGGCTTAAATCTTGTTTCTGAAAAGGCATGAAGTATGGTATTTTTTAAAAAATAAACTGGCTCCAATTCAATAAGTGAAATAAATCTCGTGATGGCATATAACTTAAAGTCCTGTTGCCTCCATTGACAACCCTGGTTTTTAGCCATAAAATTTGATTTTTAAAACATTCAAGTTGGCATAAGATCCGCTGGGCTATGTTCTGCGTAAAATGCAAGCTAATCACTGTCAGTGAGACACTGGGAAAAGTTAAATTTGAGTTCGCGTTTTCACATCAAACTAAATTTTCACTCCTGACCCCTCACCTCCAAGCGTTTCATTGATGCCTGCTATCAAAGGTGTTCTTATTGATCTGAGTGGTACTATCCACATTGACAAAAAGGTTATTCCCGGTGCAATTGAAGCTATCCAACGCTTAAAAGCTAGTAAAATACCATTTAGGTGATTGAAGAACGTTCAGTTGGAATACTTTTTTAGAACTAACATTCTGCTGAACAAAAGATTTGCAACCAACACAACTAAAGTATCTTCGAAACAGCTGGTTGATAAGCTAAATGGATTAGGCCTTGATGTGGAAGAAAAAGAGGTAGGTCATATTGCTTGGATTACCTGCTGGCTTGAATAACCAGATTACTACGGTAGGTGTTCACTTCCTTATCTGCGTGTCGCGACATGATTGAAGCAAAGCAATTAAGGTAGGAATTCACCAAAAATGTTTCATAATGTGTGTGCGATTGATGCAGTCCTTAAGGCCATTTCTGATCATGGAAGATGAGGCTATGGAAGAATTCAAAGATGTCAATACGGCAAATCCTAATGCAGTGGTTGTTGGCTTGGCACCATCAAAATTTAACTATGAGAAGGTATATGCGTCCTGGACGGTTTCTACCTCTACCTTAAAGGATTTCAACACACCTACAATTATATCTAGATAGATACCACATATTTGACAACTCGACATTTTTTCAGACTTTTCTGCAAAAAAGTGTTGTCTGCACTACAGTGTTTAAATGTCGAAACACCATGTGCCCTGAAGTCTAGATGACTGATTTGATTACTATGAAAATCCTTTAGAGTTGGGGCAGAAACCGCAGACTGCCTAGTGTAAAATACATTTAATGCATGTTTGGCTTACTTTTCATGTTAAAGTTAAACAAAGCATTCCGCTTATTATCGTCCAACACAGAAACTGAACTGATTGCTGTTCACAAGGCAAGATATTTTGCGGATAAAGATGAAAAGCTCTCCATGGGGCCTGGAGGGTTTGTTCAAGGTATTCTTGTACTGAGCAATCTACTGTGATGCTTACTCATTAATTGGTAGCACTTGAATTTGCTACAGACGTAACAGCTACTATCGTAGGTAAACCTACTATCGATTTCTTTAAATTAGCTCTGGGACAAATGTAAGATGTGCATGCATATGTGTGTATTGCTTTAATGCTTCTAAACGCTGCCTTTTATTCTAGTGGCATGCAAAACACGCCTCGACAAGTTGCTATCATCGGTGATGATGTCTTGAATGATTTGGGAGGTGGAGCTGAAGAGTTGGGCTTACATCGCTTTTTAGGTAAATCAATGCTGAATATTGCTACCCCAATATACTGACAGCTGCATATCAGTGCAAACCGGAAAATATCGTCCAGAAGATAGCAATAGAAGCCAAGATGTAAAGGTATTCAGGTCTGTAGTAGAGGCTATAGACCATGTCATTGCGCAATATCGCAGCCCTTAAAAAGGCAAATCAAGGGGATACAAAAGTGCAATCTCGTGCTGGAATTTTTTCAAGCCTTTTTTTTTTTCCCTCCATTCCCACTATTACACATCTCTAGCTTTGCATATATCCTTCTTCTTCTCTTTTTTTTTTTTTTGAAACAGGCAGATACAAAAAGTTAATCATTAGGCAATCATAATAAAACAAAAGAATGTCAGGTTTCGACTCACATAGACGTCGTTCCATTATTGGCTCTTCACGCAATTCTGCACCAAGTAGTGCAAATCATGAAATTTCATCCGAACTGAAAGCAGGAGCTCGTGCTCAGGTACAGGGGAGGATTGGAACCATCAGGTTTGTAGGAACAACTAGTTTTCAAACAGGAAAATGGGTTGGTATTGAACTCGACGAGGCATACGGCAAAAACAGCGGTGTTGTGCAAGGTAAACGATACTTTGAATGCAAAACAAACCATGGCGTATTTGTTAGACCAAGCCAAGTCAAAGTCATTGCCGAAGACACTGATCGTCAAGGACAACAAGAGGATGACGATGATGATCAGTCTGATGGGCGATGCGTATCTCCCTCGCTATCTGAACGTCGATTTGCACCTGCGCAGGACCCAAACTTGGCAGCAGCAAGAACGATTCAGCAGCATACGCCTTCCAGTTCCTCCACTCTACTGCCTTCTCGCATCACATCCCCCTCAAAAATCAGTAGGCTCCCCAACGTGAATGGTAGAAAAACAAACGTTGCTGGATTAGCTGCCAATAGCCGAAAATCAGCTTCTCCCACCGCCAGTGTAACGAGCGCAAGGAAAAGCAAAGTAGCCATCCCCGCAAGACCCCGTTCCAACACAACCACACAACAAAAAGAGGTCAAGGAAAACAAGCTGCAACAGCTGAGGCAACAACAGCAAGAAAGACTAGCTCAATTGCAACAGCAGCAACAGCTATTACAACAACAACAACAGCAACAGCAACAAGAAGACGATGAGGAGGACGATGAGGAAGAAGCGGAAGAAGAGGAAGAAGAGGAAGAAGAGGAGGAGGAAGAGGAAGAGGAAGAGGAGGAGGGGGAGGAGGAAGCAGAGCTACAGCGTCAATTACAAGAGGAAGAGGAATTGGCCGCTAGAGATCAGGAGCGACATGAGGAATATGGGCAACAGCAGCTGTCTGAAATAGGGCCAAACAGCACCGCGTCTGATCGAGCTGGTTTGGCAACTACTGCATCTTCAAATGCTTTACCTCAAAAGCCTCAAGCGCAACCACAGCAGCAGAGCTATGGTTCGCTAGCTGCCAGCTTACCCATTAGTAAATCAGATCAAATGATACCGCTAAAAGACTACGAGGAGCTTCGGCTTAAGCTCAAGATTTTGGAAAGTAAACGCCAGGAGGACCGTGAACGCTATCGAGAACATGAAAAAGTCAAAGAAGAAGCAGAACAGTTTTTGACGCTGAGAAACAAGCTGCAAGACAAAATCTCTGAGCTCCAGAAAGAGTTAAGAGATACAAAACGACAACTTAAGGAATCCTTGACAGAGCAGGAAATACACGAAAACAACTACAACGACGCAGTTGAGTCGCTTGAAATGATGACGCTGGACAAGGAAGTTGCCGAGGAGAGAGCAGAACATTTGCAGCAAGAAGTCAATATCTTGAAGGATAAGATTGAGGAGATAAGCGTGGATCTGGATGTTTTGAAAAAGGAGGCGGATATTATCAACCGTGTGCCTGAACATGATGGCGATGAAAAGACGCCTCTGGAAGTAATTCAATTGGAGAGACATAATGAGAGGCTAAAAGAAGCTCTAATGAAGTATGTCAACTAGCTTTAGAGTTAAATCAGTGACTCAACCCTTGATTGTAGGTTAAGAGACGTGGCCAAAGTAAGAGAGGATGAGCTTAGTCATCGCATTAAAGACTTGGAGAGCGACACCCACGAATTGGAAGACATCAAAGGGCAGTATGACAAAATACGAAGCAGACTCGAGGAGGCTGAATACACAATTGAAGAGCTTAAGCAACGTCTGGACGATGCGCTGGGTGCTGAGGATTTAGTCGAGCAACTGACGGAGAAGAATCTAGCTCTAACTGAAAAGATGGAAGAGATGCGTATAGTTGTCGATGATTTGGAAGCGTTGAAGGAACTAGCAGACGAACTAGAAGAGAACCATATGGAGACTGAAAAACAGCTGCAAGCTGAAATAGACCACCGAGACATGCTGTTGCGCGAACAAGTAGAGCGCCTTCGGTCATGCGAAGAGACAAACGCAGACTACGAGGCTACTACTCAACAGTTCAGAGAACTAGTGACAACATTGCAAAATGATCTAGAGCAGCTTCGACACAAGGAGGTCAGCCAACAGTCCGAGAAACGCACTCTGAGCAGTCAATCACAAGCCATGATGTCGCTTAACATGCAGCTGCAATCCACTGTCATGAAAGCCCAGGCGAAATCCATTGATCTCGAGTTGCGCAAGCTGGATGCCGCACAAGCAAATGATCGTCTCAGCTACATTCAACCGTACCTACCTGACTCGTTCTTCAAGACCGAAAACGATGCGATTTCGTGCGTCTTGTTGTACAAACGACTAGTTTTTAAAGCTGAACTCATCATCAAACATTTGGACCAAAACCATCCCATCAGTGAAAAAATCATGGATACTGTGCCAGAGAGCTTGGTGGCCGTTTGTGAAATGCGTCAGCGTGCTGGATGGCTGAGCGACCTCGGCAAACGATTTGTAACATTTATCATCAACTGCAACCCACTGACATTTATCAAAATGGGTCAAGTGTACCACGATTTGGTGGGCACGGAACGAAGGCTGACTGGTATTGTGGATTTACTGCGCACAGATGAAATCAACGAAACAGAGTGTGTTGTCGAGCTACAACGTATGATTGCGCAATTAGAGCATCTCAGTGAAATTCACCTAGTTCAAAGTGAAGCTAGTCATGTAGACCAGTTCTTTGGTCTAACGAGAGCTTTGGATTTGAATGCTGATCGTATGATAGTTGAGCTTACATATATCAAACAAGCTGCTGGCCATGCGGCCCAAAACGAGAGTAACTAATATACGATGTCTTTAAGAAGGAATTGAACATGACTCACACATTTTACCAATTAGACATAAGTATCGTTGAGGGAAGAGAGAGGTTGGACTACGATTATTTAGAACCCCTGACGAGACTCATAATACAAGCGAAAAATAGCAAAATCTTGTCAAAGTAAGCGTAAACGACGAGCCTCTAGACACAGGCAATAATAACGCCATTTCTAGGAAGTTATTGCGGCAGCTGGAAGATCTTTCTGAGCAAGCACTCACGCTAAAGTCAGAGTACCTTCATCGATTCAAAATGCTGTACGCCATTAGCTCCAAATTGAGCAAATTCTGTTACGAGACTTACAAGCAGATATCATCTTATGTGGATGCCAAAGTTAGCAGCAAGGAAGAAATTAGCTTGGGCATCATACAGCAGATGGTATACAACAAGGCAGATGAAATACTGGAAATAGCTGAAAGCACTATGTGGGAAGCTTGTCTAAAGACCTTGAAATCCCTAACAAATGAACTGGGCACTACATTTGAGCGTATCTCTAACGAAAACAAGACTGAAAAGAGTATGTAAACCATTGAAGTATGCTATTTCAAAATTAATTCGTGTACGTAGTTGCTACTGGCGTTGCTCCGTGGGTACAAAGAGCTTCCGATATGAAGGCAGAGGTTGTCATGAATCATGATATGGAGCGTAAACTGCAACAACACTGTGATGAAATCCTCAAACTGATCAAAGATGTGAAGATCAAGGTACATTTAATACAAACTCTGTTGCCATATACCACAAAGACTAACGTGTGTGTAGGACCAAGCACTTCAAGAATCTGGCATCAAGATTGAACTACTTGAAAAGCGTATGGAGACAGTAAAGAAACAAGCAGACCAAATAAGCGTGTTAGAGGAAACATTATCAAAAACGCAGACTCAAGAACAAATGTATGCAGAAGCAATGGAGAATCTCCAGACAGAGTACGATACACTGGAACAAGAGAATCTGCAGCTCAAGAAGGACGCAGCTAAGAAAGAGGAAAAGAGGCTGTCAGCACCTAAAAAGGCAGATTTCGATTTGATGGAGGAGTCACCCTCTATGCTGGAGATGGACAATGCAAACATGCATGAAATGACACTTCAAATGGAATCATTGAAATCAGCTATTCGTTATCTGCGAGCTGAAAATGCTCATCTCAAGGGGTCTGATATCATCCGATCGCTTCAATTGCAAGACGACTATAGCCAAAAGAAACCAGCTGAACGCAAAGCACAAGAGATGATGCGATCTTTTGCTTTAGAGACTCGTATGCTGGTGAAGGATATGCGTACGGCCAGTGCAACGCCCAAAGTGGTTCAATTGTCTGCCGATCGTAAAGGTGGCAAATGGCAGAGCGACAAACGATTACCAGACTATCAATACCAAACACAACAATCTGTGTTGTATACCCTCAAACAAAGATGTGATCAGTTGAAAGATAAAATGGACAAAGTGCGTAAAGACCAACAGTGCTCTTTTATAACCACTTCCAATAATACACTTATCAACAAGGTAATTGAATTCATTTTATACAATTTTAAACAATTTATGCACCGTTTTTTAACATGTTCCACATATAGCCAACCATGAACTCAACAGCACTAGCAAAACTCCATTTGCCTGTCGATGGAACATTGATTAATCAAACCAGATGCATACAGCTGAATAGTCTTTTGGAATTCGAAAAGATTCATAACATCTTTATTAAATAAAACATTACAGACTTCAACATGGCGTAGAAGAATGAGTTATAAAGCAAACAATGTAACCATGGAGACCCATTTGATCAATCAAGCAGGTTGCATGAATTATTGGTTTTTCAAGGGTTTAGCTCACCTCCTGCACCACAATGCAATATTATAGAGCTTGAAACAAGGTTTTTTTTTTTTTTTAATGTAAAATAAAACGAAAAAAAAAAGAGAAATAGAAACAGATTATAAAATATAAGAGTAAGAGAATGAATAAATTATCTGGTTTCTTTTTTGACATGAAAGAATGCTAAAGTATGGAAAGGAAAATGCTATTTATGGGCTTTTTTAAGCAAATGCAGCAACAGTGGATGTTTGGAGATCACTGATGGAAGCATGGAATCCTTCATTTTCAACCTTTTGAGCACGAACATGTTTCAAAAATTCTTCAAACAAATAAACAGTGTCTTGGGGACCACCCTTAGCCTCGGGATGAAATTGAACAGAGAAGATAGGCTTAGACTCATGCTGGACACCTTCATTAGAGCCATCATTGGCGTTAACAAACAAACGTTTCCAACTCTTGGGCATACAAGTATCGTTCAAGGCATAACCATGATTCTGAGATGTGATGTAACAAAGACCAGTATCAACATTGAGGGCTGGTTGATTATGACCACGGTTACCAAAAGGCAGTTTGTAAACTTGGAGACCGGCAGCCATTCCAAGCAAAAGATTACCCATACAGATGCCAAAGATTGGCTTCTTCAAGTGATCGATAGCAACCCTAAGGTTTTTGATAGTCTCAACACAAGCTACGGGAGAACCAGGCCCGTTAGATACAAATACACCATCGAATTGATCAGCAACGGCGTTGAAATCATAGTTGTAAGGCAACACAGTAACACAAGCGCCACGGCTAGCAAGACAACGGAGAATATTTTGCTTGACGCCGCAATCAATGACGGCAATTTTGAGCTCGCCTTTGGGGTTGTAAGTAATAGGAACCTTGGTGGAGACCTTGGCAACCAAATTCTCCTCATTGGGGTTGGGGAATTCAAGAGCGCTAATGTTGTCGATAGTAGATTCCTCACCGACGCAAATCTGAGCAAGAGTAGAGCCTTGATCACGCAAAATCTGGGTCAAAGCACGAGTATCGACACCACTGATGGCGGGAACATTGTGGCGGATACACCATTCGCTCAGCGATTCAACGGCAGTCCAATGGGAGTATTCTGTAGCATAATCATTGACAATAATGCCTTCGACTTGAATGCCATCAGATTCAAAGTACTTGTAAAGACCGAATTCGTCCTTGTCTTGACCAGGAACTCCATAGTTACCAATCAAAGGCTGAGTAAAAACCAATATTTGGCCAGTATAGGAAGGATCGGTCATTGATTCAGGATAGCCGACAAGAGATGTGGTGAAGACGGCCTCACCAAAAGTGTTGACGGGGGCACCGAATGAAGTACCATGGAAGATCTGGCCAGTCTTCAGCTTGAGAGAGGCAGGAAGAGTGTTGTCGACAGTGTTTAACATTTTTAGAATAATTGATTTGTTGTAGATAATTTGATAGAGATGTTTCTTTATACTTTTTTTTTTGTCGAGTATTTCACAAGTTTTTTCCTTGTAGTAGCTTAATTAATTAAATTGGCAGTTGTTTAAGAGAGTTGATGTAATGATTTAGAGGTTTCTGAAGACTTCCAAACTACACAATGCTCAATTAAAAATCGGATCTAATCTCCAAAATGACAGACTTACTTTGATCGCAAATATAATCGGCTGAGCACTTTTCGTAGGCGTGAATATACATAAAGTTACGTCTTGTGAAGAACGGTAAGATAATCGCCTATGCTATAATGTGAATTGATAGTAGAGGCTTTGTTAAAAGAAAATTTTTTGACAAAGAAGAAGAGGAAAAAAAAAAAAATCTGGGGCAGTTGATAGATCTAATATACCCATCTCAACAGTGACTGGCCATCATGTATTTTTGGCCTTCTTTATTCACGATGTGTCATACTTGACATACCTGTCTTGAAACTCATTTGGCATCCTTAGCACTTGATTGGATATATGTTCAAGATAAGCACTACAGGAACCGATTTTCTTGTAAACCAATCATCGTCTAATTCCTCGCAACAAACATGGAATTCAATGTAACCCTTTGTACGCGGACAAATTTGTGTGAATGTGTATTAAAAA
>MU619260.1:96816-109903 GCA_025201805.1 Parasitella parasitica
AAAAAAAAAAAAAAAAAAAACATTTCTCCAAATCCAAGCATGCAATGAGCTCAAATTCATTCAAAAAAAAGAGAGGCATTTGTTAAATTTATAAAGCTTTTGATGGATCAAAGGGAATTGGTTCTCAGATGCACCAAACAAGATTGTCTCTTTACAGTTAGTGCGATGATCCCCTTGTCTATGGTTCTGCATCGATATCAGATAAATGAGTAGCATACATACAACTGCATGTCGTAGAGAACCGCTACAAATAATTGAGAATAATCATAATGCTTTCTTCCACTGCTTTGCAAACATGAAATTAAATATTACAACAAAGGATTGCTGGATAAAATTTCTAGCTCTGTTGATGAAAAGTTTAATCTAAATGGTTTTCTTATGGAACTAGCAACTGTAGTACGAAAAAGTAAGCCACCAAAACCAATTATGGTGCTTGACATCATCTATTCGCATCTCCCCAACTGTAACTGGTATTAACGGAAATCGGATGCTTCGACTATTTCTAAGGTTATTGCTAAAAACTTGGAATCTAAAGGAGAAGCAAGCGCCAGAAAGTATGAAAAGAAGCTGCCTGCTGAGAAGGATGCTATTGTGAATAGAGCTCGCAATCAAGTATATTGAGCGCAAGCAAGCCAAATAAATACGCCGCTCGAACCCGCTTGAATAAATAGTTTATCGACAAAATGCTTCAATGCTATTCTCCTCTCATTTGAGGGAGGCGAGATGAAGATATATTCAAGCAGCTACTTCAATGAGTTTAGTACGCGCATTGATAAGCTGCAGATTTAAATTTATTATCCTCTAATACATCTTGTCGGCTGGATCAAAAAGACAGGCATGGTGTTACTTACCAAGGCCGCTTTTCCCCATGGATCCAACAAGCCATAAACTTTATGAGGTGCAAGCTTGGCCAACCAGTATTAAAGTCATAATCGGACCCTTCTGGCAATGCTTTTTATTTTTCCGCAGAAGAAGAGTCCTTTGGTATTAACAAGCTATCATCATCGTTGCTGAATATCTACAATACGAAGAAGCATGAGAGGGAATACCAGAATTCTCAAAAGTACTTGACAACGAAAGAGAAGCTGGATTTTTACGGCGATTCATCAATATTCGTTACGCCAAAGCTTCGTTCAGTATTTGGAAACATGCAATACAATTACGTTACTTCTATAAACAAAGCACTAAGTACCGTATACAATTACGCCGATGCATGACAAGCTAACGCTTACAGATTCGCTGGCTTCTTCTGGTATCGATCAATCTAACTAATAGCAGAAATTTGCTGGTGCATGGTCAAAAGAATTGAACGATGATATCTTAATTAGAAAATAAAAGCTGATTTGCAGATAACTTTGCGGAAATAAAGTTATGCTCAGATAGCGATGATCATGCCTGATTTGATGGCGCATAAGATGTAGACTTTGATTTGCTCTTTACGGCAGCCTATCAGCGATTATAGGCTGTTTTCATATTGTTTTTGCCAACTTTTCCTTTAGATCCATGCCTCAGTCTATGTCATCTTTCTTTCACCCTATGTTTCAATCTCTTCTAAAATTCAACTCTATGCCACCACTTATAGCTCAAAATATGCAATCATATATTATCATTGAGTTTATTTGGCTCAGCTGACAACAATATTGATGCAATAACTCGCCAAAAGTGTAGAAAACTTGATTACCCTGGTGCTCCTAGAAAATTTTGCATAAACAATTATTGTATCTAGAAGAGCTTTTATACCGTATTGAACAAGCTTTTTATATGATATATGTGTTGTTATATAGTGTTCTTGTTGCGCTGAGGGTATTATTTTTATTTCCTCGAATACATGCATTTAAAAGCCCATAATCTCAAATGTTGGCTAATTGATAGACCAAGATAGTTTTGCTCGCCTCAAAATGACATCGGAAGCAAATACATTTAATTCAATACTTTCTTCATTATAAATATAAGCTTCCATTCCATAAGTTATGCAAAAAGGGCAAATCTCTCTACCAATTTCTCTAATGATTTTCATGCAAAGTAGTTCCAAATGCGTCAAGTGCCTAGTGGCATAAATTTTCTCAGGCATCTAATAGCTTTAGCTTCAAAGAATCATTGATGGACGAACTTTGAAATAATATGTTTAGGCCAATTGCAATTTGTTTTTAGCATTTAGCTGGATTTGGCAATAATGGTAGATTTTAGATCCTGAAGCTATCAGTTTTTATTATTACTATTATTATTATTAATAACCAAAGAATGATAAAAGTATTAATAAACACAAATTAGATAACGAATCGCAGAAAATAAGCGCATTAATAAGGGTATAGATCAAGATAGGAGCAGCTCCAAGTGGCATAATACTATATACTACCCAGAAAGATATCTTTTTGCTATATGTCGCTGTAATCAATAAGCCTGACTTGATATAATAAGTACTTGATTTACGGTTCTTTTACAGCAAACATCATTACTTGCTAATTTTTGCATCATTTAAAAGGAGTCTAACTTACTGACTAATCACAACTATTCAACACGGCCCTAATAGTAATTTAATGCGTACAAGACGAATAAAACTCGCTCACGATCATGGAAGCTAATAACTATGTGCATTTAATAACATGTATTCTGCGCTATTTTAATTTCAAGATTGTAGTCATATGAGACAAAATAACTGATACTGGCAAAGGCTCAATTAACACTGGATTAAGCTGTTGCTCTTAAAATTGTATACTGCTAATCATTTAATTTCTTCTTGACGACATTTGCCAGCTGAAGACCGTACTGAGATAGTTGATCGGCTGTCACTTCTGAAGGACTATTAACAACAAAATCTTTGCCACCAGCAGCCTTTGGAAAAGCAATGACATCTCTGATAGAGGTAGAATCACACAGGATGGCCATGAGTCTATCAAAGCCCAGAGCAATACCACCATGAGGAGGACACCCACCCCCTAGAGCATCAACCAAATGATCGAAACGCTTATACTCGTACTTTTCCAGCTTCAAGATTTTTTCCAAGATGAATGTTTGCATCACAGGCGAATGAATACGGATTGAACCACCACCAATTTCCATGCCGTTTAACACCAAGTCGTAATGCTGACCTCTGACACTTTCGGGATGAGTGGCCAATAACGGGATATCTTCATCGTATGGAGCTGTAAAGGGGTGGTGTGTTGCTTGCCATGTGCGAATGCCTTGCTCATCAGGCGTAAACAATGGGAACGACTCTACCCACAAAAATTTATACTTTTCTTCTTGATTCAATGTCAAAAGACCCTTTTTCTGCATGATATCAGAAACATGGAGACGAACACGGCCCATAGTAGTGTTGCCGCCGTAAAGATAACTGGGACGTTTGTGAATCAGGACTAAATCACCTTGCTCAATGTCGAGCGATTGATTGAGCTGTGCATGTCGCTGGGGTTGTGATATCTGCTGCGAATGGCGTAACGGGCCGCATTTGCTTGACCAAGATTGGATGTTGGCTTCGTTAATTTTGACGAATGCAAAGTTCTTGTCGTCAGTCAAGTCGAGCACTTTCTGCATGGCTTTCAGCTCGCCGCCAGTTAACGCTGATCCCTTTTTGACCACCATGCAATCTACAGAATCGTCTCCCACTACATCCTTTACGCTAGATCCAATCTCATTGATCTTCATGTTGAATCGAATGTCTGGTTTGTCAGAGCCATACTATTTTAAATAAGCTGTTATTTAAATGCTGATCAAATCAGATGTTAAGCGCTTATACCTTGGACATGGCTTCATTGTAAGTCATGTGAGGGAAATGCTCCTTTGTCAGCTTTTTGCCTAGAGCTTTATCCCAGATGGCAGTTACCATGCCTTCAATGATTTGCTGGATGTCTTCAATTTTGATAAACGACATTTCCAAGTCAATTTGAGTGAATTCAGGCTGTCGATCAGCTCTCAAGTCTTCATCTCTGAAACAACGAGCAATCTGAAAATAACGGTCGAAACCAGCAGCCATCAGCAATTGCTTGTGCTAAGATGCACAATATATGATTAGTATTGCCGTCAAGGCTCGCAAAAAAGATATTTACCTGCTGTGGGCTTTGTGGCAATGCATAAAAAGCGCCTCTCGTTCTAGTAGGCACAATAAACTCACGGGCTCCTTCTGGCGTGGATTTGAAAAGCGTAGGCGTCTCGATTTCTGTAAATCCATTCTCTGTCAAGTAATTTCTGACAGTGTTTGCTGTCAGCGACCGAAGGCGAATATTGTGCTGAAGCTCTTGTCGACGAAGATCCAAATAGCGATAACGAAGCCTGACTTCCTCGTTGGGCAATTGAGCCTGGTTTGGCCAGAACGGTAGCAACGGTGTAGCAGGATTCAAGCAGTAGATTTTGGAAATTTCGACTTCAATAGAGCCAGCAGCTTGGTTTTTATTTCCCATACCATCTGGTCTCTTCCTTACATAACCCTCGACACAGACGACACTTTCGGCTGATAAGGCTTGAATTTGTGATTTCAGTTGTTCATCATTGGAATTTCTATATACAAGCTGTGTAACACCTGAGTGATCTCTCAAGGGCAAAAAGATCAAATTTTGAGACAAATCTCTGCATCATCATTTAACAGCTAGCTCATTCAATCATAATTATCTCATGGTATATTCACCTTGAAGATTGGGCCCAGCCGCATAGTACAACTTTTTCGCCTTCATTGGAAGCACGCAATTCTCCACAGTAATGTGTTCGACTAGGGTACTCACCTATCGATCAAACGTTATCAAAGTTTTTCTGTGGGCGATATTGGCTTAGTCAGGTACCATGATATCTTTGGTTATCTTTATAGCCATGTAAGTACTGCTCCCTCACTACAGTTGTAGTTGTTAATTTCCTTGGCCGACAGGCTTTTGTCACATGAAATGTGGTAGATCTAGGTGCGTTTCGTAGTAAAAAAGCTCCATTGGCCGACAAAATCACTCTACTGAATCTAGACGTCATGTGTATTAAATAGCTTTTCGTACTTGTGGAAAGGATAAAGTAAGACAGCTCTTTGGGGGGGGGGACATGGATTGAACAGGGCGTTTGGGTTATTCCGCTTGTGACTAATTTATTAAGGATAGTATCGCTTGCAGACCTGCTGGCTCCAGCACATGCCCCGTGGCAAATTTTGCACTGGACGCTCTCAACATTTATCAAAACATGTCTGATGTAATGGACAAAGTATTGTTGCACTTGATTATTAATTTGTCTAATAAAATAAGAGATATTTAAAGTATCAACAGAACCAATGCATCAAAACCGACAAAAGGTACACATTATAACGGCAGATTTTATTGAAAACTCTGATTAGCAAGACCACCCACGAGCAGGACGAAATACAACCATCAGATCCTATTACTTTATCTTAAAATCTAAAACATGTACCTAAGCACATACGAGCTTCGAGCACGTAGCAGAACTGCTCACGTCAATAAGATATAGAGTGAATATTTTTGATGTCACTAGATAGCTTACACTCGAATTAATGAAAAGGAAACAATTTTTTATTTTTTGTTATTTACAAATTTGCATGAAATGAAATGATAATAAATAGGTTGCGGGATGATTACATGTCCTTGCCATCACAATTTCCAACAACGACTTCGGCAGGCTTCAATTTGGTGTTGTCTCTAGTGTGTCTTAAATGGCCTTCTTCTTCTTCAGCGAATTTCTCACCACGAATGACATGGCCAGTGTAGCCCTTTTTGTTAGGATCTTCTCTACCAAACAAACGATCGACTTCTTCCTTGGCGCTAGAGATGCCCTCAGAGACCTTGTCTTCGGCCCAACGGAGGTCGTTGTCGGCAGCTGTCTTTACATTGTCAAAACTACTCTTGATTTGGTCTGTGCCCTTTTGGTACCAGCTCTTTGCGCTTTGTTCAGTCTGACGTTTCCATTCCTCGGCATTGGCAGAAACTTCTTTATGCATGTCCTTCAGGCCGCTGCTAGCACGGTTCTTTTGGTTTTCAATGTGATCAGATGCATTGCGCTTCAACTGCTCGGCTTTCTTTTCAGCTTCAGAAGCTGCTCGATTTGTTTCACGCTTCAAATTAGCAGAGACATTCGAGGCAGTGTCAGAGGCAGCATTATAGGCTGACTGAGCGTCGTCCTTGATTTGAGACTTGACGTCGCCCCATTTGCTTCCTAGGCGGCTGGCTTCAGCAGAAGCTTTTTCTTTGGCGTCTTGGTAAGTTTCGGAGGCTTCTTGGGTCGAGAGACCGACCTTGGTCTTGACATCTTGCCAGCCTTCTTCAACCTTGTGTTCGACGTCCTTGGCTTGACCATAAATACTAGACCAGAAGGATCCAGTGTTATCTCGAGAGGCAGGATGGCCGCCATTATCGCGAACTTGCTTCTCTTCCCAGACACCTCTTACTTTTTCGGTATCTTTGCCAACAAGCGTGCTGGTGTCGTGGACGTTTTCTTGAGCATAGTTTTCTAAACGGGACTCCCATCTAGGCTTAGTCTTTTCAAAGCTATGCTTTTCATGTACCATCGGGTTTCCATGATCGGTGGGGGCAGAATCAAACTTTTTCTTTTCGGTTTGGTCGCGAGGAACAGAGGGGAGATTGGACGACTTGGTAGGAGCAGGATGAGCAGCTTCATTCGACGTGCTACTGCCGCCCAAAAGACCCGACCAGAAACCCTTGGACTCCTCTTTCCGCGAGCCATCGCTATTAGTGGACTTTTCCTGTTCAGTCTTGTCGTCCCAGACCTTCTTGACCTTGTCAGTATCTTTGGCGACAAGCTTGGAAGTATCACGAACAACGTCATTAGCGTACGACTCCAGACCGCGTTCGGAGCCAGACTTGGTCGTGCCAGCAGAAGCCTTCTCGTTCACCATTGGGTTGTGGTCAGTTTTGCTCACAGCAGAGTCCTTTGCTCCCTTGAACTTGTCGGCAGCATTGAATGCAGCTTCGTTTGCGTCTTGCTTCAATTTGCTGGCCTTGGAAGAGACCTTACTAGCAACGTCGTTGGACGTGTGAGACAGGATATCTTCAGGTGTGTGATCGCCTTCTTTCAGGTGGTGTTGCTGGCGGAACCTGTCGATTTCAGAGGCGAGTTCGTTTGTCTCCTTTTTGAAGTTGTCAGAGAGTTGCTCGCCTTCCCTTTTGGCAGAAGAGACCATGTTTTGATAGGCATCCTGAGCAGCCTGGCCGGCTAAGCTAGCAGATTCCTTGATATGCTTACCAGCTGAATTTATTTCATTAGCGGCGCCACGGGCTTGGGGCTCTGCGCTTCGAGCTACATTGTCGCCTACACGGGACAGGCTCTTTTTGGTTTTTTCGTAGGGATCTGAATCACCGTTATAAAATGCTGGGACAAGAGCAGTAAAAATGTCAGCGGAATGTCTTGCATAAACTGCAACATGAGGGGGCGGGAGGAAGAAGACTTACTTTTTTCATCGGCAGTACGTTTGTAATAAGCGAAAGCAGCAGCAGCAACAAAAAGAGATGCAACAAAGCCTTTACTAACGCCACCTTGACGCACTTGCTGGCGGTGCAAAGTCGACATGAAACGTCTGTTGTGAACGGCAACAGGCCGACATCTCGTCAAAGAAGATGGTTTGTTGAAATTGACTTGATTCATGGTTAATAATACAAGTAGGAAAAAAAAAAGAAATATACAAATTCCACAGCTGTCAGAGGAAACGGCTCTCTTTTTATGCCTGTTTCTTATGGTGCATAAATTACCATATCATCATGACCTCATTTGACTAAAATCTTATAACATCATTTTTCTGATTCGGATAAAAAAAACATTTATTGTTTTGGGCTCCAATTGAGGAAGCGAGTTAATGGCGTTGTGGGGATCTCGAAAAACGAGTAGCCTAGCGTAAAAATGAGTACAACATCTTGGGGTTTGCGTTTTCTTTTTTAAAAAAAAAAAACTTACCTTTTCCTGCAATCAGAATGTCAAGCAGAGGCTGTAGCAGCTTCTCGTAATCGACAGACAAATCATTTAGTTCGGGCTGTCCTAAAGCCCAAGAGTCGGTCTGAATGCCCCAATTCAACATGTCTTGCTTTGAAAACACACAAGGAAACATGTCTAATAAAGGCCCAAATATGTCTGGTCTAGTTTCAGGCGCAACACCCATATCATTCATCAGGTAGTACACTGGGTAGCGCTGCTCCACGTTCTTGTGGTAGTCAATGCAAGCGTCCAGCAATTGGCGGCGATCTTTGGGCCGATTGGATAAACTTAAAACATCGGCTAATTTGGATGGCTTTATGGGCATTGCAGCAGAGACGGCTTGATTGATTGGAATATCGCCAAATATCTCGAGAACTACAGCCTCCATCAGCTCTTTTCGAGCCTTCAGCTCTAAATCATCCATAGTAGAAGGGCCGCTCTCTACGAGTCTGTCCTCGCCGTCCTTTTTCAAACCGTCTACTGCCAAATGCTGGATCGTGCCAGCGCGAGCATCCATAACCACTAGCTTGGACAGATTCAAAATCAATGTGCTGTACTGAAATTTGCCACCTAGAGTGTCGATGATTTTGGCTGATTGAGCTGTCAATTGAGCCATTTGGTCAGGAACAACAAAACGAGTCTTCATCAATGCTTTCCTCAGCTCTTGCTGAATATCAGAGGGCGTGGTCAAATAACGAGCAGCTGAATTGAGTGCCCCAAACTGGATGATTTTTGCATCGATGGCGTGCAGCTGGTCGACGTTGAGCACAAACTTCAAAGGCTGGGTCGGTTTTTCTGACTGTTTGGGCGTCAAGTGCGACTGAAGCCAGCTCGAGAACCGAGATGGCCTTTGCTTTAAAGCCTCTTCTGCTGGATCGACATGTTCCCAATCAGTGCCGTTTTCCTTGAACGACATGACATCAACAACAGCTACGTCTTCTGGATCAATCTGGCCACCAAGCGCGGATTCATGAATACCCCAGCCATGGCCGTTTGTGCGCTCAATGATGCGGATGCCATATTCCCGTTGAATCACTTTCAAGTCCATAATACTTGACCACGGTATTTCTATCCAGTCATGGATGGAGTCGCAGGGTTCGAGCTCTGTCTGCCAGTTGGTGTGATGTGCATCGCATGCCTCTTTTAAAGTTGATTTTTCTTGTGCCTCGTAGCGCTTGGCTAGGTCTTCAAACGTCATCCATGGATATATTTTGTTTATTCTGAGCATCGGTGCAATGATGGTACGTTTGGTCTCTAGGGCAAGGCGGAGTGCATTTCTAAATGATTCCTGTTGTTCAGGAAAGTCGCTGCAGGCTTGTGGATGAATATCATGACGAGAAAAAGCAGGCGCAAGTCCATCCCTTACCTGTGAGGAAACCACGATAAATATCTTTCTTGGTTTGGATCTGCTACTTTTTTCTTTGGTGTGCTGCTGTGTTCCTTGAAAGCGGCGTTGGCAGAAGAAGCGCTTGGTTCTTTCAGATACGGAAACACCACGATAGACACAAAAGCAAAAAACGCCAATATAACGATATAGTAAAGTAGTCTCTGCACTCTAATCATACTGCCTCTTTTGTTATTTTCGGTTTGGAAACAAGAGAAAAAGAGGTTTGTATTTTAATTTAGCTGGGCGTTTATTAAAACTACTAATGAGGGGGTGGTGCTGGTTGTACAAGGGAGATACTATAACGGTACAGTGCTTACGGTACCAATTTGCGTGATTTCAAATAATTTTGCGTACTTGTAAATATCAATTTGCGCTAATTTAATTGGCCAGTTCGCGTCAGTCCAAAAATCAAATCGCGCTTTCCGAAATCTCTATTCGCGCAAAAATAAAAATCAATTTGCGTGGGATTCAGCTGAATTATTGTTAAGTGGATGCATTGTTATTTAGTGTGGTAAAAATACGATTATGTATTGAGCTGCTGGATAAAGACAGGTTTTTTTTTGAATTATGAGCCCAGACAGCAGCATTTCGACTGGCAAACAATCTCGTGTTAAAGACTGACAGAACATTCAAACTTTCTTCAGTGTTGTAAAACACTGCCAATCGTTCTAATAATAAACATGGCCACCAAGAAAGAAAAAAAAGGAGGGATACGCTTTACTACTGCCTCTCCATTGCATTAACTCTTTACTTCTGAGAAAGATGATTGCCAAAGTATTTTTTTATGAATATGTGATCTAATATGACTATCTGCTGGACATAGATAAATTATGGTGCAGTTTCCTAAATTTACGTGTAGTTGACTTCGATCATAAGATCACATTCTATTCATTCACAAACTAAGCGAGGAAGATTTGTACTGATCCAGTCCTTTTTAGAGAGCGGTCTCTGTTCTTTCCCTTTAAAACTATCAAAGAGATCCCATACCTTTTTTTTTTCTGTTACTCGTTTGCCAATACTAAAGGCTTCTTATTGGTTTTTTGCTTTTCTGCCAGAGCAACACGATATGGTTGGTGATATGCTTGCTGTCTCTTCCAAGCCATCAGATATGATTATCCGTCTGACTGATGCTTTTCCAAGTACCGCCGCGTTCACAGAAAGAGTATTTACAACAGCATTCAAAAATGTAGACAGGAAGCAATAGTTGGTAAGACTGCTGCTCAGCATCTTATTGAAATTATATCAGAAGACGTTCTCTGGCCACCAATTTATGAGAGATAGTATACGACTACGTTCCAGCCTTGGCTAGTTTCATAGAACACTGGAAGTATTGTGGAAACTTCCCTGATCCAGGAGCTATTAATAAGAAAGACTCAGTTAACACAGCCACATTTAGAAAATTTTCAGATGAAGAAGAGGGATACGATACTACTGAGTCGTCCTTTTAGACTTTTTTCTTTTTGCCTAATGACTTTTTTATTGTTATTACTAAACACGTATCATTATTCACTGAAAACGCATTTATCTTGTTGGTATATTAAGCGTAGAGAATATTGATTTGGCTTTTTATTTTCGGAATAAATAGTAAAAAGTGGGGAACAAATTGCAGTTCCCTTATTGAAAACACGGTATAAAAAACTAATGTTCTAGAAGACCATTAGTGAAACAGATCATTTCTTCATCAGCAACTTCAGTCAATCCCAGCTGCTCTGCTTCCAATTTTTCGAATATTTTAACTTGATTGCTAAGATCTTTCTAAAGTTTGGAATATTAAACATTATTAACGTTGAAATTTCAATAAAAAAATGCAAAACTTACATATAAATACGCAAATATGTCATAAACTGACATTAAGTAGATTCTTTCTTCAAATGAGCATGGAATTAAAGCGGAGCTACACTCAATTGCTTTAAATGTGTCCTTATCTTTTAGCGAGTATTTGATAAGTGTCATCTTTGTTTGGATGATATGAATAGAATACACATTGGCTAGTTTGACTGTGTTCATGCTTGCATTAGGGAATCTGCACATGATATTCTTCAAAGCATCCGTAGCACTTTTAACATTCTTAATGGAATCTTCAAGTAAATGATTTATATCAGTGGTTACTTTTAATCTGTGTAAAGGGGATTAAGTATTTTCTCTACTAACATCATAAGATCATTTAGTTCTTACCCTGAGGACTCAATAACCAAGCAAGGAAATTTTTTGTTATTAGTACCAATCCCATCTAAGAGAGTTGTCGAGCTTTTTTCTTGAGTAACGAAAAAAATACTTGAAGCTGACTCTTTGTCCTTTCTTTCACACCTAAACTCGATCATTGAAGTTAACTTCAGTATCAGCTTACATATAATACGTACTTACCAAGTGAAAGACATTAGGGCCGTAATATTACTAAAATATTTAACTATCGGGACAATATATTCAACATACATCGTTCTTTCATCATTTGCAGGTATTGGTGTTATTCTCATCGAGTTGATAGTAAAATCAATTAACAAGTATTTCATGAACTGATTAAATTTGTGATCACCACAATCCAAAGCTGCAACACGCTGTAAGGCGTTTTCATTTCCAATACCCATAAACTTTTCAAACAAACCATATGAGGACTCTATTGCTAATAGATTTTTGTTTTGCCTATGATCTGTTTGAAGCTTTCTGAACTCTTGGAGCGTTGCTTGAGTTGCATATGTTGTGTTTGTTCCCAAGCAAATATCTATTCTTGTTGCGATTTTTGAAAAATTATATTCTTCAATAACAGGTGAATTCAATGGTATGATTGTACTTGGCGATTGTATATTATAATTTTTTGATTTGACGTTCACTTCCAATGGTATTCGTTTTTCTTTATCATCTAAACCTTCACACTTAAAGAAAACAAGTAAATAAAAAAGTGTACCTATTAACAATTACCTTGGTTACATCATACCTTTCGCTTTTGACCTTTGGATCGTAAATCTTCACTTACAAGCTCATTACTTGTAATTTCAATTTCTTCATTCATTTCGATTACAGATTCCTTAAGCCTATTAGCCCTTTCACGCTTCTGATATAATTGTAAAAACGATTTCTTGATTTGTGGCTGATTTAAATAGGCAAGGAATTTTGTGGCAAATGTCTTCTCTGCTTTGGTGCCAAGATCCCTTGATTCACTATAGAGTCGTAGAACTTTAACGGCTTCGTCATAAAGAAAATGCCCAGTTGTGAGTGGGGTATCCACAAATAAGAAATAGTCATCAAGTATGTTTTCAATATTCCAACCTCCATAGTCCGCAAGGAATAGGTATTCAGGTATACCCAAGGCATTTCTTGTTTGATTATTTATCTTTTTAGCTAATAGTGCTTTACTACATTTTGGCTTTCGTGCTTCTGACATGATGTTTTTTTTTAACAAGCTCTGTTATGAAAAAGTAATAGATTATTACAAACGTAACAGTTCGAATTTTAAACTTTTTTTTAAGCTTTTGCTATTTCTTCTAATTTGCACTTCAGTGACGTAGAAAACCAGTCACAGAAACTTTAACCCACTTATTTTTCCCTTGCAACAAATAACTGTTTCTTCCTGTTTAATTTTTATATCAAAAAGGTAATTACAACAAACTAGATTTCCTAAATCGCAATACCTAGGAAACCAAAGTATTTTTTTTGCTAGTTACTAGTTGAAGCCTTCAATTTCAATGGTCAGCATTTTGTCTAAACGCCTCATAGTAAGCCTCCTTGAAACGACTGAGTTCCACTGTGCCAAGTCGGTTCGCAGTACTTTCATAAGCAAATGAGGGCGGCATGATGCTC
>MU619260.1:121950-178113 GCA_025201805.1 Parasitella parasitica
AAGCCGCTTTGAGTTCTCGCCAATTGATTGATTGATCCGCTTCGTATGGTGTCCAGTAACCATGGGCTCGATGTTGGTTCCAACTGCAGCCCCAACCCGTGTTGCTCGCATCCACAAAGATGGTTTGTGTCGGTGTCGTTGGTAGGATCGAGCGACCGTTTCACTTCTTGAGGTTGTGGTACCACCATGATAGTTCCTGCAGACTCGCGGGATCCAAGGCTCGCGGAGTGTCCCAATCGGAATTCGTCTTGACTGTCTGGTTCTTGTAGTATAAGAGATGTCGAGTATACAGTCGGGCTGGAAAGACCGCAAACGTGGCCGCTTGGATACGCATTGTTAAGCTGTGAATCACTCGAGGACTTTGACGGTTGGGCTTGTCTAGAACTTGCTTTATTGATCGGCGTATATCTCGCAGTTTCTTCAACGGGAGAGCAGCTGTCATCTTCCTGGTATCCAATACAAAGCCGAGGTGTTCTAGTTGTTGGGTTGGAGTCAGCACTGACTTCTTGAAGTTGACTAGCCAGCCTAGTTGTTGGAGAAGGGAGACTACCATTTGGGATTGTTGAAGCGCTAATTCCTTGCTGTCTGCGACTAAGAGCCAGTCGTCCAAATAGGCTGAAATTCTGATGCCTTGAGATCGCAAGTGTTCTAAGATGGGCCTGCATACTTTGGTGAAGACATAGGGACTCGAGGCTAAGCCAAAGGCGATGGTACGGTATTGGTAAATTTTGCCGTTCCATTTCAGGCGTAAATAGCGTCTCGATTCCGAATGGAGGCCTATATGTAGAAATGCATCTGACAAGTCGATTGAGACTAGATAATCGTTTTGATGAACCATCAGTGATACTTCCCGTAACGTGTCCATTTTGAAGTGAGGAGCATGAAGATACTGGTTGAGTCGCTTGAGATTGAAGACTGGGCGTATGCCCCCATCTTTCTTGGGGATAACGAACATGGAGCTGTAGAAGCCTGGTGTTTGTTGGGGTTCCTCTGGAGAAACCAATTCGATTGCTTGTTTGTCTAAGAGATCTTGGATTGTCTGATCGATCAAAGGTACTTGATCTTGAGATAATGGGTGAATGGATGTTGGGGTTATCGTTGTTGGCGGTGTGGTGTGAAATTGAATCTTGTAGCCGTGTTGTATTGTGGTGTCGACGAATGAGTTGATGAAAATTTTTGTCCAATTTGAATAGCACCTGCTGAGCCGACCTCCTACTGGGTCGGTGGTTGTTGCTGAGAGTATTGGTGTTGTTACTGGCGAAAGGGGTTGGTGTTCTTCTTGTTGTTGTAGTAGCTGTTGTTGTTGTTGCTGTTGTTGGTGAGAAAGTTGTAGTTGTTGTTGCTGTTGCTGTTGCTGTTGTTGTTGTTGGTGCTGAAGCTACTGTTGTTGTTGTTGCTGGTGTTGTTGTTGCTGAAACCACCCTGCTGAGAGGGCGGACCTGGCCGAAAAAACTGCTGACTACGACCATTCGAGAAAGAGTTGGAGACAGTAGGATTGCCATTTTGAAAACGACGGTGCTGACGTTTGTTGATGGTTGCATCGCGAGTAGCCTTACGTGCTGCCGTCTGCTGAATTAGAGTGTTCTGAAATTCATCTAGAGGAAGTGTGTAGTTAACCTCGTCCTCTGGTTTCAAGGAGAAAAAGGGGTTGATTGCACGAAGAGCGATATTATTGCGAACATGGGTAATAGAAGAACCCACATGCAATAAAAGCTTACGAACATCCCGAAGCATTGTACAATAACGTTCCAAGTTAGGATTATCTGATTCCGATGAGACAAGTTCATGGCAGAGGATGTCAAGGGGACGGTAAACAGCGGATAGTGAGTATTGAAACTGTTTGAGTGAGTTGTCTTCGGCTACTGAGAAAAAGTGGGTACTTGAAAAGGGGGTATTTTTTTGGATAATAGATGATCCTGTACTGAAACAATTTATGCAAGAACATTATCATTTCATGATCTGACAGGTCTTTTTATTCAAAAGCTTCGAAAATATATATAATTTATTATTAAAGTTTTATTCAATTTTTTTTTAACAAACGTACACGGTATTCTCTGTATACTTTAAGATTTTTGCCGCTCTTTCATGATCAAATGTAATTGGAATTATGGCTTCGTCAATATTATCAATCTTTACGAGACATAGTCTACCGGAAATCATATACCTGTAGCCGTAGCTGAATAAACTCGTGCATGCAGACAATATGTGGCAGATTCATGGAGTCCATTTCCAAACGATATTTTGAAAGTCGTGGGGAAGTATACATTGCCTTTGTTTTCACGAATTAAGCTGAAGTTGCACATGTCCATCAAGAAAAGAAATCGAGTAATGTAGCAAATTTGTTCTTTCTAGTCATTTTGCTTTTACAATTGTCGTCGTAGTCGCGTCGCTTTTCTTCTACCGCATAAATATATCTTTGAAAAAATATTTCAGAAAACTTCTCTTCCAATTCAGCTTCATTATGATAGCTATTTGCAGACAAGCTTTGGTAAAGATCCAACCATACACCAATAAGTCTGGCTGGTTGAATAACATCAGTATAATTGTGACCAGCATTGCACTTCTTGTTCGAAAAAATTGTACCAGGATCTACACTTATCATAGTTGCTAGTTCAGGAGACAACTCATTCATGATCTTCCGAAAAACAGAAGAACAGCAAGCTTGCTCTCCTTTTCGAAACAGTAGATTTCCTTTAGCGTCTTTTAGACTCCAAACAAAGTTTCTTGCCATCAAAGTTGCCTGGTCTGTCGAATCCTTCTTTTGTTCGCGATACAATTTAAATGAATCCAGTAGACATTTATCATATGGATTTTTTGAGGAATGGACGTGGTACCCTGAGAGATCAACGAACAGAAGTACGGCATTCCAGAGAGGCTCGAGGTTAGCGTCAATGAAGCAGGCATTTTGTGAGTTAACCTTAATATACGAGTAGAATTTGGGCTGCTCACAGATGGAAACCATTGGAGTGAAATTAACCTGAGACACTAGTGACCTATAATCCATTAGTAGCAGTTCAGATTCTTCAAAAAGAGGGTTGACAGCCCTTTTAGGAGGTATCTTCAACTGTTTTTCAGAAGACTCCAATAAGAATTCTATATCCAATTTGCGGTTTGTAACAGCTTCAGAACGTTTGATAGTATTTTTTTCAGTTACAGAGATATTTGTTTCTGATTCAGCTGCAGGTTGTCGAGATTGAGAAGCAAGATTTAATTAGTATATTGGGTGGTTTACAGCATGAAGAAAAAATATTATTTATATACCTTGAAACAACCTTTTTATATCACTGTCTAAGTCTTTTTCTTGAATTTCCAGCTTCTGTATATCTTCAAGAATATTACCATCATCCACTTCCAATTCTTTGTACTGGCATAGTTCATCAAAGAAACCTCCATTAGGCTCATCAACATATTCATCTTCATAGGCTTTTAGATAAACATCTAATTCTTCTTTCAATGCTGTCTTTGCCTTCTTTGTTCTCTTCTGACTAGCATTTTCTTCGCTAACTTTCTGCTTTCTTTTTTTTTCGCTTTTTCTATCCTTAAATATGGCATAGTCGCAATCAGGGGCTCTACCATCGTTTAGATCAAAACTATTGCTAAAAGACCTGTCAAGAGGCTTTCACTTCTTTGTCTTCTTGATAATTTTGGCTTGTGAGCCATACGATATGGGGATATTGTAATCCAATACATTTTGTAGTACTTCGCCATCACGTCTAGATACCTCTAAAATTAATTCTAGAGCAGTGGGAACCGGCAGTCGTGTGGGGATCATAGTGTACAACTTTTTATGATACGCCTCCACACTGTTGGTTGTTATAGATTCATGCATTTGCAAACCAAGATTCATCACAGAGGGACTGGCAAAGATTGTGCTGGCAGTTGTTGGTCGTACCCACCACATAAGCCAAGTCTTGAGATAAGGGAAGTTTGACAATATCGCTTTAATAGCTTGTTTATAAGTCTCTTCATATGTTGTCGTTCTCAAGTCATAAACAAGTTTCTTAAAGACATTTAGCTTTTCAGGAGGCACCAACTTGTGATTTCTTACACATGAACGACTGATTGCATCCAATGCATGTAGCAGCCTTTCGTAAGAGCGAGGGCTTTATTAGCAGTGCACTGAAATACAGACTTGCATGCTTCTATAAATCCTGTATGCTGTGCAACTGAAAAATCCATGAGAGTGCCAAGGAAGCTTCTATTATCCTTGATTTGGAATTTTTTGAAAAGAGCCTTGAAGTATAATTCGAATTGTTCAGCAGTTGTTTACTTTAAAATTGCTTGAAAAAAAACCATACTTCTTGTAACTTCAGGAACGAATATAACGAAAGAACAAAGATAATAACCATGGGGAACTGCTTTATACGTAATATCAGTTACAATTGGTTGAGCATCGAACGGCAACTGGTACTTTATCATTTCGGGTGAAGAGAATGAGATGATTAACTTGGATGTCAATATTTCAGCGCTGAATATGAATCCAGGGAAGGCATTATCAAGATCATTAAAAGCCTTAAAGACGTCAGTGTTATCACCATTCAATTTCTGGAAATGCTTGGACTCTCTCAAATGGTATCTTGTGCGATCTTTGTTGCTCAATATTTTGTTGATAGACAGAGTACCTTTGATTCTTTTACCAGTGGAAGAAATCCCAGTAGTAGCGCCTATAGGAGTAATAAATGGGTCTTCTTTTGTTAACAGATCAATCTGTTTCTGTTCTTCAGAGGTAAGATGAATAGGAAGATATTTTCCATGAGAGAGAACTTTTGTGCCTTGTTTCTTATCAATCATATGGGTCGTAGTGCAAGTACTACCATTTTTTCCCAAGACTCGATAGTAGAACTCTACCACGACAAGACATGGCCTCTTTTCCATTGCAATTTTGCATTTATTGCATATCTGATCCTTGACTGCCTTATGCTCGTTCATGTGAGGTCTAAGAGGGCGACCATAACCAGGGCATTTAGAAGTATTACAGTAGTAGGCACCTGCGCAACGTTTGGTGATTCTTTTGTCTTTGACATGTTCGTATTCACCAAGTACAACAGGACCTTTATTCTTCTCCATTTTTCTTTCATTTGGGTAATAGTAATTACTTTTCAATAACGCCCACCCTATATCAATGTTCGACCGGTCAAATGTTTGAAGCTTTTCATTGAAGTAGACTTCAGAAACCTCGATAACAGATTCAGTTGGAAATTGTGTTTCAAATATGGCTTTGCTTCGCATATTTTTACTTTTTAATATTGAAAATTGTAGAGAAAAAAGGTTTCTAGGAGGGAAGAGGGAAGTGATACTGTATTAATTTAGTTGGATGTAATGTATGACATTAGGTAGTACTATATACTGTCTTATTCGCGATATTCTAAGACCCTACTACTATTTCTGTCACTCCAACTGTTAATCGGTAGTACCCCCCCCCCCAATACTCCCGGAATATGTATTATTAAAAAAGACCCCCTTTTTTAATACCCTCTTTTTACCCAAATCCGTAACAAATATCTACTTCTTCAAAGTCTTCAATTTTTTTTTTGTATATTTGAACATTTTCATCAGAGTATTTAACATAGAAAAACATGCAAATCGCTTGGTCTCTTGTTATATTCATTTTTAAGATAGTACAATAGAAAATCAGATGGAAGGGAAATGAAAAACAGATGAAAAACAATTGAAAAACAGATGAAAAACAGATGCAACAGATGAAATACAGATGAGCAACAGATGCTGCGGATAGAATTCAAATGCCGCTAAACTGGCAAAAAACAAAACCAAGAAGAACACAAGACTGGCTCACAGCACAAACAAAAAACCCCAACCCCACAAACCACCGCCGACAGCACAAACAAGATCCGCAAAACTGCAAACAAACCACGTAAACGGAGAACAAAACAACTCGAACTCAAGCAAAACCAGCGAAAACAACAAAGAGAGGCCTACGCACAACACACAATCCTCAAACAAACTGCAGAACATCCGTTGCCAGTTTAGCGACATTTGAATTCTATCCGCAGCATCTGTTGCTCATCTGTATTTCATCTGTTGCATCTGTTTTTCATCTGTTTTTCAATTGTTTTTCATCTGTTTTTCATTTCCCTTCCATCTGATTTTCTATTGTACTATCTTAAAAATGAATATAACAAGAGACCAAGCGATTTGCATGTTTTTCTATGTTAAATACTCTGATGAAAATGTTCAAAAATACAAAAAAAAAAATTGAAGACTTTGAAGAAGTAGATATTTGTTACAATGTTGACGAGCGTAAACCAATTTTGGCCTCCAAACTGAGCATTTTTGGTGACCCCTTTACTTATAAAACGTGTATGTAGAATATACTGTTGTGTAATGAAGGCGTCAGTATATACTATTTTCACATTTTAATATTATGTTACTTACATGCATCTGAGGATGTTGAGCAAATTGTACGTGTCACTATTCTTTGCGCCTGCTTTATTGAGTTCGAGTTGCTCCGTCAAGATCTCGATCATCATGAGATCCGTGTTGGCTTCGGCACCTCCACTAAAACAAAGAAGTCGTTGTAAGCAACGATGTTTTCAAGGCAGACTTGTTCTTTTGGGATTTACCTTTTCAATACCTTCTTCAACATACAGTATTCTCATCTTCATCTGATAATCCAACATACAAATCCAAATTTGATTTGTCGATAGTCTTCATCTCGTTCTTTGTCAATATCTTCTTTAATACTTGGTAGGATTCGGGATGTATCAGGTTAGCTATATTGGATAAAGACAACCTAGCGAGTGAAAGAATAAAAACTTATTAGACCAGAGCCAAAACGCTTTTGAAAATATGATATTTACCTCAGCATTTTGTCATCTTGAGCATTTTTGTTTTCTCCAATAACAGCTTTGCTCCCAGTCCAAGCAATTTATCCTTAATACAAGTTTTTTTCTTCATCATCTGCTTCAATAAAGCTTTCTCTTCATCATTAAATTCGTGCTTATTAAACTAAAATGCATACAGAAATGTTAGTTAGCACAGCAGAAAGATAGAGAAATATAGAAACATGAATGTTACTTTTTTGTAATACAACTTGTATAATTGATCGACTGGCTCTTGTTCTTCTTGTCCATTTTCATCTTCATTCTCATCTTCATTTTCATCTTCATTTTCATCTTCATTTTCTTCTTCATTTTCTTCTTCTTGTTCCACTTCTTTGTGGCTACTGCTACTGCTTTCTGCCAATATCCTCTGCGATCTCTTCGCCGCCTTTTTCATGCTCATAATGGCCAGCTTTTGACCCTCAAAACGACTCTCTGATTCGAAATCCCTCTATATTACAATAACCTCTTTGTTAGATATGATGAATAAAGTCAACGCGTATTTAGACTTTACCAAGGCCGATAACTCTTCAAAAAGTTTGTCCCATTTTTGTACGTTAAATTTTGTGTTTCTGTAAAATAGGTTGGTTGGTCTTAAGAATTACGAGACAACTAAACTAATGAGCTTACCTTAATAATACATCTTGTCTTGTTTCTCTGATAGCGCTATTGAAATTATTGACCCAGTTCCTATGCATACTTTGAGAGGTAGTAACAGAAGTCGCCAATGTCCATTCGGCAATCTTGGATTGGTGTTTTGTAACAAACTGGCAAAATGTGGGTTTTTTTTGTTTAAGATAAACTGATGTAGTTCTATATGGAAAACTTTAATACACCAACTGCTATTTTGCTTGTTTCATTTACCTTCTTCTCCAGGGAATGTTGTCATTATAATATTCGTTTGAAAGTATTATGCAAAGGGAAGAGCAAGATGAAAACTACGCGCGCTACATAGTGTTATCCGTATTATACAGTGTCTAAACTTACACAGATATCAAAACTGTCAAACCTTACTTGTTCTCGAGTCATTTACAGACTGCCCTTAATTTAGATGGCTTTTGTGTTTACAGAGTCCATTCTGAAACATGACATTGCACATCAGAATTATCAAGGCGGGTTGTTCACGCATTCCGAGGTTACGTTATATATCCCTTTTGGTTGAAGATGGCAAGGTTAGAGTTGGACTACCATATCTGTCATCATACTTTACATGACGAATATTTTTGCTCTTTAGCTTAAGTGTGAGTTGGTACATCTACGCATAAAGGGGTGTGGCGCAGATCGAAGACATCTGCTTTCAGTTTTGTATTGGGTCAAAAATATCTTTTTTATTTAGCTGCCATCATCTTGTCGACATCAGTAACCAGCTTGTTTACTATTTCTGTAGCAGATAATGAACATTGCTCAGAGTAATCAACCGCAAGCGGAGCATTCGCACCAGACAACAGCATCATATAGTCCTGGATTCCATTTTGCGTAGCATACGCCGCAATATCCTTGGTCTTTGCAGACTGAATATCGTAATTTGGGATTTCTACTCTGTTTTTACTGCTAGCTTCTTCAATGCGCTTCATTAATTTGTTTGGATAACTGCGGACACTTCTTCCGGTAATTGCTGTTGTAATCCTGGTTTTTTCTACGCCGTTTTTCTTGGCATTCAACATGTAATCTCTGTGCCCCTTGGGGGTGGTTGATTCCTTTGCCATCATAAATAGAGTCCCGATAGCAGCACCATCCGCTTTCCAATCATGCAAAGCGCGATAGACATCCGAACCGGAGCTGATGCCTCCTGCAGCAATAATAGGAATGGGGAATCGACCGTTATCTTGCGTCGATCGAATCGCCTCGACCAAATCAGACACTGGCAATTGTCGATGATTTTTATCTTCATTGCATATTTTCAAAAACGAGCCACGATGCCCTCCAGCCTCTAAACCCTGCGCAACGATGGCATCTGCTTTTCTGGTGGGATCTGAGGGGTCCAAGCCAGCCAAGACCAAGGCTTCTTGCACTGTAGTTGCAGTGCCAATCAGAAATGTGCCTGCACTCTGAAGTCTTTGTAGAAACTTATCAGGCAAAAGTCCAAATGTAAATGACACGACCGGTACCCGCTCTTCCAAGATGACATTGACTTGGTCTTCGAAAGGCGGGGAGCGTGGCTGGAATTCAGAAGGAATGGGGATATGCAATTCTGTGCGGATTTCGTTCAAGACATCATCTGTGCCTGTGTAATGCTTCTGTAATTCAGCGCTTGTGGGGGGTGTTGCCGCTCTGCAAAAGAGGTTGACGGCAAACGGGCGAGACGTTTTTTCACGAATACTGTGAATTGTAGTGCGCAATTGAGGCGCTGGAAGCATGCCTGCACCCAGCGAGCCCAATCCACCAGCATTACTTACCGCGGCAATTAGGTCAGCACCTGTGTGTCCTGCGCAAGGTGCTTGGATGATGGGATACTGTATATGTAGAGCTTTAGTGATGGCTGTTGCTGCCCAGCTTGCTCCATGAGTAGTGGCCATTTTTAATGCAATGTAATAATAAACGGAAGGGAAAAGAGTATTACTAATACAACTTGTTTAGCCCCAGTTAATAAACATATTGAAAGCGACGTCATTTTTCAACGTTTACATTTGTGGTGCATGATCTTGCTCTACTTTTACTCTATCACAAATGAGGGGTGGTTATTTATTAAAAAAAAAAAAATACAAATGGTTTAGTCTATCCAGAAATGGTGGCGTTCACTGCAGTCGAGAAAGTGGAAGCTGCTTTTTCATCGGGGTAGTAGTAGAAGCTGATGGCAATCACGATGTAGATGGCTATCAGCATCAAACCTTCCAGCCAATTACTTTCACCGTCCTACGTGCAGTAGTGTACCTTGTTAGCCATATTACGCTTCGATTGCTAGTCGAGAAAAATACATACCATAATCAAATAATTCACCATAATCACAGCAATCAACAGCACTGCTGTTTCGTAAATGTTAAAGTAAAGACTCATCTCTATTTGCATGCCCCACCCGATAATCACCATTAATGGAGTGACCAAAAGGGCGATTTGCATGCTGCTTCCAACGGCAATACCCAATGCCAAGTCCATCTTATTTTTCATAGCACAAGTAACTGCAGTAAGATGCTCGGCTGCATTACCGACCTATCAATTCTAGTTAGGCTACAGCTCTCCCTTACAAGCACAAT
The DNA here is from genome assembly GCA_025201805.1 of Parasitella parasitica. Taxonomy (NCBI): domain Eukaryota; kingdom Fungi; phylum Mucoromycota; class Mucoromycetes; order Mucorales; family Mucoraceae; genus Parasitella; species Parasitella parasitica. The sequence continues at coordinate 131,981 of MU619260.1, forward strand.
GTAGTCAATTACCAATGGAATCAAAATGAGGCCTACAAAGGTTTCACTGATGTGCCACACTTTGGTTACTTCCTCGATAGCTGACACCAAGAACTCGGCACAAACGCCAACAGTAACAGTAACGACGACCAATCTAAGAGCAAAGAAAGTTGAGTTCCAAATACGCATCATTGCAAAACAGGTTACACGGTAAGCTTACAAGGTAACAGCCATCCATGAAGGTAATTGAGGTTCTTCTATTTCCTCGTCTTCTTCACTAGCAGGGCGGCTTACAAATAGCTGGCCTTCCTCAGCAGCAGCTTGGCTATTTTCTTGTTGCTGTTGCAATTGCATTCTACTGACTCTACGACTATCAGAGGTGGGAGTACCCATGAACTGCAGAGGTAATACGTTAATATCAACATGTCAAAAAGCATGTGTTGCGTAATTGCATACCAAGAAATTATGAGTTTTGAGCTATAATTGTTTTTTTTAGTCCTGTATACTACATCTACTAGCTTCAAATAAAGTCTCACCTGAAAGAACAAGTATGAAAAGTACAGGATCAGCAAAATGATCGAAGTAGCTCTTGAAATACTCAAAATGTCCAGAGTCAAATCGCCAGACGACACTGCGTTTGTGGAATGAATCGATCCATAAAACGCTGCTGGGATCAACAAGGAAGCAACCGAGATGAACAGCAGAGAAGCTGACGTTTGTGCAACTGTCTTGTTAAAGTATTGTGTTTTGTGGTAATAGCCACCTCCCCAAAAGCACATGCCTAGTACCAGTAATAAATTGGATAAAATAGACCCCAGCATGGAAGCCTGGACAACAATGACCAGGTTTTGCGTTAACGAGATGACTGAAATGATGAGTTCGACGGCATTGCCGAACGTTGCGTTTAATAGACCGCCGATGGTCTTGATTCAATAGCATGGTGAGCTTATTGCCATACACCACCCACATAGATCACTTACCTCACCGGTTCGCAGCGCAATATCCTCAGTAGCAAACCCCAACAGCTTGGCTAGCGGAATGATTGCCAAGAAATTCATTATAAAAGTGATTGTTGGAGACCAACAGAAATGAGACACAATGCCAATGGGAATAAATACCAACAGCAGGTTCACCCAGGAAGACTTTGCAATCACCATCAAACCATCTCTAGTGCTAATTTTTTTAGGTGCTTTGGTTGATTTTTTGCTACGGGTGCTGTTGGTTGAGCTTCTTTGCTGTGGCAAAGGTTCTGTCTGGGAATTTGAAATTGTTGAAGCGGGAGTATGAATGACAGCTGTAGATGAAGAAGGAGATTGATCTATCATGATAGCAGATGTGTTTTCGAGTCGTTGAATATCCATATACAGAGGGTACCTTGAAATGTAAGTGTGGATAGAAGGACGAGAAAAATAATAGACCTTTTATATACAATTTCTACATTTTCATTGTTTCGTTTGGGATACCAGCATTGTTTAATTAAGTTAATATTCGTTTCACGAGTTTTTTTTCCTCTGTCAAACAACGAAATTCCTAAATATGCTAATATCATTTTATATTTACGCTAATCACACAAAATACTTTACTATCCATACGCCTATCGTGCGAAGGCCATACACTGCAATTATAAGAATTTTTACAATAAACTCATCAAGAATTCGTAACCAAAAAAAAAGTGATAATTATTGTAATATTTACAAAAATCATAACACCCCCCGTCAAGCGAATTTTTAATTTTAAATGCTGATCTGCTGCACACCAATAGTAAATAGGTTTTTGATTGTCGAATAAATTAAATCTGAAAACTAAAAAAAGGACAAAGAATTGTTGTATATGGCGTTTCCAGGGTCAAGCGGTACTTTTGAAAACAAATTGCGCTGTTGACCTTCTCAGTTAATATGGTATATTGAGGGTTTTTGGAACTAACTTTTTAGAGGTAAAAATCTGATCAATAATTTCCATTTACAACGAATGTATCAGAAATGCAACGAGCTGTTGTTTCGCTTTACTAAACAAAGATGTTCTAACTCATTATCGCCCCCATATGCTTGATGTTAGCAACGTCTTTAGCAAATAATTAATTTTTCAATAATGATGATGTGGCAGCTCTATTACATCTTTAACTTGCTAATATAAGGTAGTTGATTTTGGTCCATAACTTTTGCTAAAGACACCGCCTTTCTCTATTGCATGCCTAAACATAAACAGTTGAAAAAAAAACCACCAGCTTTCAAACAAAAAATACATATAAACGCCTATACCTTCACGGAAAGAACAAACCATGGCATGTTTACATACTTGGCTGATGCTGCTGATATACACTTTATTTCCACTCGGTGGATCATATATATTGAGCTTATTTGCAAAAGAAGTTATTTTTTTTGACTGAAATATTAACAGCAGTGATAAAAATCAATCTTTTGCCATGATAAACCACCTTTTGTGCTAATTTTTTCATACTGCTTTACCAGTTTTCGGTAGTAATAGCTTATGATGTTTGGTTATCAGTATTTTGGGAGAGGCGTTCTTTTCCTCAATTTCTTGTACACGCTACGCTTTCAATACTTAATGCTGCAGATGATAACTAAAGCTTGTTTCATACTCTTTGTGTCTAAACTAAAGTAATTAAATACTTCATCAGATCTTTTTATTTTCCTAATGGAGGGTTGCTCCTCCCCTAAACACCTTTCTGTCGGTCCTAAAGACAAATGCTTGGCGAGTCATTTATTTCTATTTTGCAGCTTTTACATGATAATCAGACACTTGCTAGGGCAAAAAAAAAAATTTTTTTTACATGTTGACAACGCAGTTTTTTTTGGTGGTTTAAACTATGCCTGGAAGTATGTTGTAATTCGACAATAAAATTATAAGACAACTGTGAATCATTTTAAGCTTGTGCGATGATTTCATAAAAAGATCTGCCCATAATATGTAGCTCGGATTTGTTTCAAACCTTCCAAACTATTTTACGTAAAATCCCGCGCTGCTCAAAGAGACATGTTTGATATTTTCTGGAATGCCGCCTACTTCATCCTTGCTTTTCGTTGAAAAAAGTCGTACATCATGCTTCAAAGAAGAAAACTAGTGCTACAACTATGCGCTCTGATTTTCCTCATCCTGCTCACCACATTGATTGTGCTGTTGTTTCTCACTTCCTTGCACAAGACGATTCCTGCAAACATCCCTTATCTCACAAACATTCCTAGCTATCGAAACAAATGGCAATACACTGCACAAAAACGTTTGTCACAGCCAAATACAAATCTCGATGCAGCATTCATTACATTTGCTCACGGTGATAAAAAATCCTTGAGTGATTTGCGACAAACTATGCGAACTATTGAAGATGTGTTTAATAAGCACTACAACTACCCCTATGTTGTATTTACTGACGACGATTTATCCAACGAATACAAGGAACTGGTCGCGGCTGTCACACGAGGAAATGTCCAGTTTGAAAAGGTCGATCGGTACGAGTATGGTTATAGTAATACGACAGATCAATTCAGAGCATATCTAGCCAGAAAAAGTTTGCCGAACAGTGAGGAAAATACCCAGGAGTTCCGGTTCAAGTCGAGATTGATGGCTGGCACCATTTTCAAGTAAGTACACGATCAGGTTAGTCCTTGATGTGGGTGGGGCTGAAAGCTCTCAATTGATAGCCATGCAATTTTCGATAAACTGGATTATTTCTGGAGATTCGAACCAGGAAGTGAATACATGTGTCCTATCGATTTTGACCCTTTTCAATACATGCTCGACAACCAAAAGGAAATATCGTACTCGATTGCCACGTATGAGAAACAGGAAACAGCTCCATCCTTATTTAAAACCGTGCTCAAATTTAAAAAGAAACATCCAGAATGGCATCCGACAACTGACGTTGAGGACGAAAGTCTCTTGTCCCTTATGACAAACGAGAAGGGAGAATACAATCGATGCTTTTTCTGGAACAACTTCCAAATTGCAAAAACAAGCTTCTTCAAGAGCGCCGCGTATCAGGCATTCTTTGAATTCATAGAGAAAGAACAGGGCATCTTTTACGAGCAATGGGCCGATCCAGTGATACAATCATTGGCAGCAGCACTGTTCTTGGATCGAGATCAGGTTCATTTTTGGGAAGATGTTGGCTATCGTTACAGATTTTCATATAATCACTGCCCGAGCGAGATAGCAATATGGGAAAAATGCTCATGCAGGCCAAGCCAGAGCTTTGACCAAGACGGCCTTAGTTGCATGGCCATCTTTCAGTAAATAAAGATACTAACTACTTATTGAACTTCTATTCGTTTTTGTCTAGTAGTTGTTAATCAAGCGCTAGCTTTTTGTCGATTTCGATGGGTGCCAAGGCGTACACCTTCGGCACTGGATCCTGTTCATGGACATTGCGCTTGTTCTTGATGCAATTAGTCGCAATAAGGGTAGATCCAGGGACAAAGCGCATTCTCTAATCGCTTGAAAAATATCCAGGATGAATCCTGCTATACGTCTTGCGACGAGTCTTTGGCTAACATCTTGCCGAAATGTAAAAAAAAAAAAAACGCTTTGAATAGTCCTTCAGCTGCAGTAATGGTGGCAAATCGAGAACTACATGAGCTTTTGGTATCAGGGCTAGCCGAGAGAATACAGTTTATCCTGCTGCAGTTTTGAAAGAATGTCAAGTCTTGTTCTACTGTGCGTTACATTAAGAGGTCAGTTTGATATGATCGATGCACATATAAAGAACCTGTCCACTGCAGAGGTATATTGAGTAACTGGAATGTCATATTTGACGGATAAAGCATCGAATTTTGACAGGTTTCTTACTATTATAAGACAGTAAATACAAGGCCATCTACGATAGAGGTTCTCGATTTACTAGTTTCTTGCACTTGAAGTTTGTAATTCTCATTTTCAGAGGTGAACGACGCTGCATCGAAGCTACTGACAGACTTTCCAGCTATAAAGTGCGCTTTGTTGAGCTGCAATGTAAATAGCATAGCAACCATCACCAAGCTTATTGCCAAAATTAGCCGTCGAGACGATATTAGATGGGAAAACATGGCAGAAGGAAGGGATGCTCAAGTCTTGCTATCTTTTTGTTTTATATAAATATATACAAAATGGAGCTGGTATCTGCAATTGTAAACTGAAACCATTGGTATAGTTCCTTAATACTAGTCAACCAAATCATGAAGAGTAAGTGCTGTGTAAATGCGCCAAACACGGTGGGCATGTAGCACATGACTCACGAGAATTCGATATATGAAGCTCTTAGTTGCATCTGAAGGTGCGCACAAGTCGAATTCATAATAGAGCGTTTTTCTTTCTCCTCTTTTTTCTTTTTTTTTCTTAATCATCTCTCTTCAAGTAAATCGATTATATTATCATAATGACAGGCACTCAGGAGACTTTTACTGGATACGCAGGATTGGAACCTTTCGTTTTGGAGGACAAAAAGACTCATTTACAAACGTACAAGTTTCAACCAAGACCTTTGGACGCCGACGAAGTAGAGATTCAAGTGTCTGCATGTGGCATGTAAGCACCTCCATCTCTTTAATACCAGAATACATAGACTAATGCGTGTCCCATGCGATCCCATAGTTGCGGGTCAGATGTTCATCAATTGACAAATGTTAGTTATATATAAGGATATTCTTGTATTGCTTCTCATGAACATTTGGTAGGGCTGGAAACGCGCAAATTACCCATTAATTGCGGGTCATGAATTCATTGGAGTAGTAACTGCCGTTGGGGATCAAGTGAAGGACATCAAACTGGGACAGAGAGTGGGTGTGAGTCCTGTATGTAGATCATGCGGGGATTGTGAACAGTGTAACAGCTCTCATTCACAATTATGTGCCAAAAAAGTAACTACTTACAATGGAAAGTACAAGGGATTCTCCACATTTGGGGTGAGTGTTTATACAAAGAATCAGAGCTATCTTTGCATGGTGTTGACACGAATGTAGGGCTATGCAGATAAGGTCAGAGTGCAAGCTGCTTGGGCAATCCCAATTCCCGACAACATCAGCAATGAAGAAGGCGCCCCATTGTAAGTAAAAACGATCCGCATGTGTGTGTGTGTGTGTGTGTGTGTGTGTGTGTGTGTGTGTGTAGCTCTAATATCACTTGCATTTATAGACTCTGTGCAGGTATCACTACGTAAGTTCAAGCAGTTAAGTTGGAGGATGAAATGTTGCTTAAAATGCCACTTAGTTATTTACCATTCAAACACCAAAACATTGGCCCTGAAACCTCAGTTGGCGTGATTGGTATTGGCGGTTTAGGTCATTTAGCTGTACGTATACTCAAGATGTGTACGTTAGCAAACAAAAGAGTGGTCTGATTCATGATATTATAGATCCAATGGGCAAAAGCAAAAGGATGCCCCAAAATTCTAGCCATTTCGTCGTCCACTCGTAAAAAAAGCGACGCTACTAAACTGGGCGCAACCGATTTCACTGTTTTGGACGAGAACAGTAGCTTTGACGATAAATATGCTCGAAGTGTTGATGTACTTTTGGTTTGTGGATCGGGCAAGTCAACCAACTGGGGGAAACTGACTGAGCTTGTCAAAGTCCGTGGTAAAATAGTCCTCATCGACGTTCCTGATGAGCCCATCCTTTTGCCTGCTGCTGCCTTGGTTTATCAGCATATTAGTTTAATTGGTACATTTGTCGGAAGTAATGATGATTTGAAGGAGATGCTTGAATTCGCCAGCCAAACTGGTGTTCGCCCCTGGACCCAGACTGTTGAAAATACGCTGGATGGCGTGAATGGAGGCATTGAGGATTTGATCAATGGCAAAGCCCATTACCGTATTGTCATCAGCGGACAAGGGCGATAATTTTTGTATTGCGTATAAGCATTGATCCTACAGTTTTACTTTAAATAAAATTTCATTGATCAAAGATATATCAAACATATGCTATCTGACAGTCTCCCAAAATAAAAAATAAAAAAAGTCAGGCGAATGCCAAGTTAATACAAGTAAATTTATGGATTTATAACAGATAATTGTAAGGTCTCATTCTAAATACATGAGCAATTGCGTCTACTTCTTTGCGGAAGTATCAGCCTTGGAAGCCATGCTGGCAGCTTTACCATCAGGAATGCGGATAAAGTGAGCAGGCTCGGTAGCCGTGGCAGTAGCGTCAAGAATAAAGTAACCCTTGCGCTCAAATTGGATGATATCTCCCTTCTTCAAGTTCTTGGTATTGCCATCAGCAATAGCGGGGAGCTTGAACTCACTGACAGGAGTAACAAGATCCTTAACCTCATCACCATCTTCAACTTTCTTCTTTGAAATCAAGTAATCGTAATCGAGCAGGAGAATATCAGTGGCATCCTCATCCTTTGCCAACCACGTCAACTTTTTCTTGGTCTTTTTGAAATCACCATCAAGATGAAGTTCCAAGTCAATGCTGGTAACCTCACCTTGACCATCCTTGGCAATCTTTCGTACAAAGACATTTCCCCAGTCCATCAAGGTAACTTCTTCGCCTTCCTCGAGTGTTTTGGCATCCTCTTGATCCAGGTAGATGTGGGGCCCGAAATGGGTCTTTTTGTTGCCGAGCTCAGCATTCTTCTTGTGAAGAGGGAGCTCTTTGACCTCAGCAGCAGCACCAGCGACGTTACAGACAACCACACCTTCCTTAAGAACAGCAACATATCTAGGAGCAACGGGATCAATGATCTTTCTGTTCAAAGCCCAAAGCTTATCCCATTCCAAGAGCAACGTGTTTTGGGAAGCACCTTGCATCAAAATGTATTGCTTCAAGGCTTCAATAGTCAAGCCACGACGACGGATACCACGAACAGTAGGAAAACGAGGATCATCCCAGCCGCTGACATGACCTTGGTCAACAAACCACTGGAGCTTTCTCTTGGAAAGAAGAGTATATACAAAATTCATTCTACTAAAGTCCCAAATAGTGACCTTACGAAGACCGAGAGCTTCAATCATCCAATCGTACTGGACGTTACGATCGCGGTATTCGTTTGTTCTCAAAGCATGAGAAACACCTTCAATGGAATCAACGATGGGGCAAGCAAAATCATAAGTAGGGTAAACCTTCCACTTGTCGCCGGTATAGTGATGAGGAGTCAAGTTGCAGCGATAGATGACAGGATCACGCATAGTACCATTGGGACTAGCATAATCGATCTTGGCACGCAGACAGTTCTTTAACCCTTCCTCAGTACCCTTGGACATCTCATCGAAACGACGCAAAGTCTCTTCGACAGAGTTATCACGGCACTTGGAAGGAATGCGAGCAGTGCGCTGTTCACGCATGACGGTTTGCTCGGTATCATCACAATATGCCTTGCCCTCCTTGATCATCTTGAGGGCGAGCTCGTACATTTGGCCAAAGAAGTCAGATGTATGGGAAACAATGTCAGAGGGGACGCCAATCAAAGCAAGGTCTTCCTTGATAGACTCTTCAAACTCGGTCTTTTCCTTGCTAGGATTGGTATCATCGAAACGGATGATCAACTTACCCTTGTAGGTATCAGCAAAGTATTGATTCATAAGAGCAGCCTTAGCGTGGCCAATGTGAAGATAACCCGAGGGTTCAGGAGGAAAACGAGTGCAAACCTTGCCCATCTCAGCCTCGGTTAAACCAATCTCAAATTTACCTTGATCATTAGCCTTGGGACCCTGATTTGGTTGTGTTAATCAAGCAATTTCAAACTAACGCCAAGAATTTACCTTGGAAGCCTTTTCATGCTTTTGAACAGCTGTCAAAGCGTATTCGGCAGCATCGAGAGAAGTGATATATTCGTACCAACGTACGAGGTAAACACCAAGAGTTTCAGGTTTGGCCTTGACAATACGAGCAAAGACAGGAGACGATCTCAAAGCACCCCAAATAACCAAATCAGCAATGGTGACTTGATAGCCGACGATATAAGAACGGAGGGTCAAGTACTTGTTAAGCTCCTTGTAGGTACCATCAAGAGACTTGAAATCAGATGTTGTCAACTTGGCTTCAGCGAAATCTAACCATTGATCAATCAAGGTCGAGCTAATTGGATCTTCAGGGTTGTAGAGACCAGCTTCAGGGTTTAGTCTGGCTAATAGTCTAGCAATGGCGTTGGTGGTTTCATAGGTTTCACTAAATTGAAAATGTCAAAATTTACGTTTGACATCGCAATGCGCCTCATAATCAACAAACCCGTTGTAAGAAACGGAGGCTGCAGGTTTAGCGGCTCCTTCAAGGTTCTTTGCATCGCGAAATTCGACCTCAACAGCGCCCTTTTTGACAGCGTTAACTTGGGCAGCAACGGCAAGAACCCCTTTACAAATGCAAATGTTGAGTTCCCGTGACAATAGTTTAAGCCTTGCAAATCTTACCATAATTGAAAGGCGATGCTTTAGAAGCAACAACAAGTTTAATATCACTCATAATTTGAATGGGATGAAACTGGAAAGAAAAATGTTTGTTGGCTTTTTGCAAGTTTTATCTACCTTCATAAAAAAAAAAAGTGACTTTACCTGACTCACAGAAGGTCCAAGGTTTCCTTCATATGCTAATCTGCAAGATGAACAAGTTTGCTAAGCATATAACGCTTTAATAAGCTACTGTGAAGGGTAGAGGGTACATAATAACGTTCTATTGATTTCTTTTCTGTGATAGTAGTAGCTAAGGCTAATGATTTTCAAGTACACATTGACACAAGCGCTATTGATATAAAATAAATTTTTCCATCATAACTGACCTTTTTAATAAAAATCTGAACCTGGAGCATTTTTTACTTACTTTGATGTGAAATATCAACCGGATGAAATTACTGCACATATTGCGCTCATATCAAAATTTATAACCTTAACATATTTTATGTTATATTGCCCATATTTTACACGAGTATAAAAAAAATAGGTGCCAACTTTTTCTTGACGAATGCCAAATTCAAAATTTCCTTTATAAACATTTCCTGGGCTAGTAGAACAATATATAATGGAAAATTTTACAAAAAAAATAGCAGCGAACAAAGCCATGTAATAAAACTTCATGATGTTTTTCACGTAATGATTTTGTACAAGTTTGTAGTTGAAAAAAATTATACAAATTGTAATAGTATTATGGTTACACTAGTATATTCAAATTCATCGTAAAATGAAGTTTCGCAGCATCAGGATAATTTTGATTATAGGATAACAAATATGCAGATTTACTTGAACGTGTACAGGCTGTTAAAAAGTAAAAAGCAATGGACGCATTAAACTTTCACAAGACTCGATGAGCTAGTTCCGTATCTATTAAATGATCCAGCTACTGGCGCACTTAAACTTGATGATTTCCGGAGAAAATCCATTGGATGCAAACACTTGAAGTTATTAAAGGAGGGGTTATTTTTACTGAAAATGCGAGCTAACAAATGATAATGTATAGTTAATGATAAATGTACAAGAGTTTAGAGTTGATGTGTAAAACTAATAGTTTAACGGATTATACGAGCATGTTGAGGAGCCTCAAGTTTCACCTTTGGCATTGGGTTGGCGATATCTTGAGGAACAACAAGTTTGCCCAAGGTACCTTTTAGTTCCTTTACTATGACACCTGCATCCTTTAATTCCTTTTCTTCTTCTGTTTCAAGCTTCTTTTTTGTGCCAAATAATAAACCTGTGCCAAATAACAACGATGTTCTGGATGCTGATCTTGGCTTGTCAGCAGCAGAGACGACGCTGGTGCTATTACCCATTGTGGCTTCAGACTTTGATCTGCTTTTTGATGAACCACCAAACAGAGAAGTCAGCCCTGATTTTCTTGGTGTTGCAGCTGTAGCTGTTGTAGAACTAGTAGTTGTTGAAGAGGAGGTTGAAGTTGTCGTCAGTAGATCAGATGCAAGTGTAGGGGTTGTGGCGATAGATGCTTTTCCTGAAGATAAGGAACTATATGTGCCTGTTTTCGATGAAGCGGCGGCAGTTGCGTTAGCAATGATGTCTGCAATGATATCAAAATCTGATGGGGTACTTGGTCTATTAGGCTTGTTTTCATCCGAAGTACGAGGCGTTTGGTTAACTGGTGTTAGTGGTGCTGTGGAAGACGACGCCGTTCTGGTTGGCATAGCGTCGTTTGCGTTATCATTATCATCTGATGCTGAAGATGTTGGTGATTTGGAGGTTAGTTGTACTGCCGCTTTTCCTGACGAAATCAACGACAATGAATTTCTCTTTTTCAAGCAAGACAATGCAGGGTCTAAATGTTTGTTCTTGACATCCGAAGCAGCAGCAATAGTCGATAATTCCTAAAGTTTTTTTTTTTCTTTTCTATTAGGACTCATGGTACTTGGTGTTTTTTCGTATATATAACACACCTCATCTAATGAAGCCTTATCTTTTTCCTTGGCAGGTAGTTCTTCTGATGTTACGACAAAACCAGCACGCTTTAACAACTTGGGCATGGAGGATCTATAGCTCAGATGACCAGTGACTAGATCTGTGCAATCCAAATTCTGTACTCTATTTCCCTCAATATGAGACAAGGGTCGCAGACCAGCAATGTTTCCTAAACCAGCTGTGGATGTTCTAAATAAGAAGCCTAGCAACCAATCGTTTGTTGCATAGCCATTAACAAAGCGACCCGATACAATAGTTGTACATTCCTTCCACTGGGCTTTGGAGGCACTGACAGGTGTGCCAAATAAAGCGACATTTTCAATCAAACCAAATGCTTTTACACGAGCCAATTCTAATAAACAAAAAAATATGACTCTGGCACCGAGAGAGTAGCCAACCAAAGTAACTGGTCTTGCGCCAAGATTTTGGTTCATTAAGGTGTCTGCTAAAATGAGACCAGCCAATCTAGATCTATCCAGTGCATTTGCCCAGGGATTATCTACCATATAGCCTAATTTGGTGAGGGCAAGTGGAAATGCAAGTCCGGCTAGCAATGCGCCCATAATTGTATGTGCAAGTGCTTGTTGGATTGAAAATGTTACTGCCTCGGTGGCAAGGATGCGAAATGCACTGCCAAGTTCCTCCAACATTTCAGGCTCCCAGTAAAGTGAATAATGATCGCCCATCAAAGGATCCAATGTGCTAAAGGGGAGCGAAGCCTCATCTGTATCCTTGTTCGGTAGCCAGCTAAGCGACTGTTAGCTGTGAAGTTGTCGATACTGTGCATCATATTTACCCGGTAATACTAATGATACAGTTTACATTTTCATCCACATGTATTGGAAGGAATTCAAATGTATTTACAGTCTTCATACGTTTGTTCATACTTTTCCCTAAGTGATTTTTTTTTAGTTGCCTGAAATTGCCTAAACAGAAAAGACATCAAGTATATATATACCAACCTCCAATTCCTGAACACCAACAGTTACGACAAAACAATAACGATCAGCATGAGGAGTGAAAATGACAATCAAAATTACTTACTACCACCGGCAAGTGTTGCACCACCTGTAATCAAAGCAATGCCTGCTGTACTACCCAAAAATCCGCTTCCACCAAAACCGACAGTTGTTAACAATGCACCAAGTCCACCTGCAATTACAGGAGCCATCAGGCCAGCACTAAGGCCTAAGATTAGCCCACCGCCTATGGTAGCCAAACCAATCATAACATAACGCTTCTTTCTACGTTGCTTGTTTCTACTCTTTTTTTCAATGTCATTTTTAACAAAGCCATCGCCGTCGACGTGTGTCATTGTCATGGTCGTCATGGTAGTTGCAATGCTAGTTACGGTCTCTGTTTCCCAGGCAGCATCTTGGATCAAATGCTCTGCAATCCTCTTTTCGAATCCAATCACTTGAAACCAATCCAAAGACAAATAAGACGCTATTCTAGCGACAAACACTCTAGAACGAGCATCATAATTCTCGGCGCTCAGACAAATTAAAAATAGGTCGCACATTACTGTCCAGCACAGGTCAATAATAATCTTGTTGTCCTCAAACCCGGCTGAATGTTGTCCTTTGGCATTAAAATCGTCCAATTGAACTTCTGCTGTTTGTCCTTGCGATGTGAATTGATGTACAAGGTCTGTTGGCAAAATATCGTGTTTTGACAGAGATTCAATCATTTTGATTTCTGTTCAACGACGATTAATAATTTATCTCTCTTTTTCGAAAGCTAGAAGACTAACCATCAGGAGAGATATCCATATGGCAATACAGCATCTTCATTAATTTCCTTTGCCAGTTGTCTGCACTCATACGAGCATATGTGAATTCTTTGCCTTGCAAATCATAGACAACTTCCAAACTGGTCAGGTAGCATAGACTGACATAGGCTACCTTTTGTGTATCAGTGAATACGTCTTTGGTTTCTTGAATTTTAGGGTGGTGGTCGTTCTGCTGCACAGTTTCATCAACGTCTGCCTCGTCTTCTAGCGTGAGGGATTCCATTTCAAATATATGTGTGGTTGTGAGGATAGGTTGGACGCTATCAGGCACTTCGGGAAGATCAGCAGCCCAAGCACGAATTGCATTAGGTTTTGGCTCTAGTTTATTCAAATACAATTCATTCTGTTCTGCTAGTAATTCGGCTGTGAGTGGTTGGTTACTTTCCATAATACTAGCAGACTGCTGAGATTCCGTCGTTGACAAGTCATCGCTGCTACTTGTCAAGGATACGATTCCATTAGATAAAGAATAGCTTTCATCTTTAGGGCTGAAAGACGATGACTTTTGAATATCATCCATTTCTTGTGTCGGGTAAATGTTTGACGAGAGAAAAAAAGAACTAAAAAAAAATTAAAAAAAAAGAAAGAGAGAGAGAAAGGGGGTTGATGTCTAATTAGAAAAGAGAGAAAAAACGGAGAGCAGCATGTATGCCAAGTGATTGTTCAGAGTTGCCATAGTCGGGGAAAAAAGGCTAATTTTATCACAACTAATTGCTGTAGCACACTTACAGTGGTTTTAACAAAATCAATTTATTAATTCTAAAAACTCATATTCATATACTTGGTAAATAACCTTCGTGAGTGGCAGATCCAGCCTTGGCAGTCTTCAGGTGTAAATTTCTCGACGCCTCTTCAATTCTGTCAGCAATCATTTCGTTCTTCAAAAGAGGCGTTTTATGTACTTCTCTCTCAATCTTTGACCAATACTCTTCAATAGGATTCAAAAAAGGAGAGTATGGTGGTAGAAACAAAGCAGTGTGCCCAGTGTCACGAATTGCTGTCACGACTTTTTCGGTTTTTTGTATTGTGGCATTGTCCATAACAACATGTGTTGACAAAATCTCACCCAAATCATTATCTACTCAATTCACTCCATATACCAATAAGCATCGTTGTTTTCATACACTAAGAAACATTCCTGAGCCCAAACTGGAGATGGAAATGATCGCAAGCATCGCTGCTTATTGGTATATGGAGTGAATTGAGTAGATAATGATTTGGGTGAGATTTTGTCAACACAGAAAATTATCACAACGGTTTTTGAATCATATCGTTCAATAACATTTATCGCATACTGCACTAGTCTCATCATAAACTTGTCGTCCACCATTGCTTGTACCTCGATTAAGACGAGGAAGAGATTTTTGAATATCTAATTTAGGCTCATATAGAGTGTCGCTCCTTGTATTGTTGGGGCCATTCACTTGACGCAACTCCATAGGTTCCTGCCGGTTTATTTAATATCGAATTTTACTATTAAATCTATTACATTTTGTTTTTCAAGATTCTTTTTGACAAGATATCTCGTCCTGGTAAGAAAGCGGATGGTAGTTTCAAAGCTAACAACTCGTTATCTTGATATCTCTATTGACTGTATTTGAATGTAACAAAGTGCATTAAGTACCTTATCTTGTGTGAATCAAGTACATATACCTCCAAGTTTTTATGCAGTACTCGCCTACGTTACCTCTACACTCCTCTGGACAGTTTCGTATAAGGTTTTTGTCTCTATCCAGAATAATCAGCAAAAATCACTGATTTTTTATGAGATTGTATAGACGCTGACAGGCTAAGGTTAAGAGCACCTTTAAAACAGGCATGGTCGTTGCTATCTGAGCATAACTTGGTTTTGACTTGGGATGCGTCTATCAAGAGATATGTGAAAAAACGCTTTCTTTTTTGTAAATAATCATAAATATCAGATATTTTATTATAATGTCTGCTATAAAAATAGTACACCAACTTGGAAAAGATAGCTTTGATTTACCCCAATCTGGTATCAACCATTTTATCAATGTTAAATTGATATATAGGCTTCGATAAATAGAAAATAAGTCTTGTTCTCAGCTTGATTGCAACAGGCATATAATTAGGGCTATCTGTACATTATTTATATTTTCCACTGGGCGACGTCTCTGGCAGTAGCTATGTACAAAATATAGAATGTATTGGAGGGATCCTATTGAGAAAACCTTAGAGGATATGTATGCCTGACCTTGGATAGATGGTGTCCCTATTAGCAAAAGTTGAGAAACAAAAACTTCTATTTCATTTGAATTTACCGTAGTAGCAGCAAAGTAAAGGTGTAATAGAAACATGTACATCACTATGTTAAGCTGCACCTAAATTTGATAATGAATACAACTGCTTCTTAACTCAATTGACAAGTGTAGACAACACCACTTAAGACACTTAATTAGCAGCATAGAGACAGCTGTGGTCATTAAATAGGTGTGTGGACAATGATATGTTATGAAAATTTTCTGTATGAACAGTTTTAGCCAGCGTTGAGGAAGACTCACATGAAGGAGCGATGCCCATCATTTTATAATTGTAATTGTTGGTGTCATGTAGGGTGCTCCTGAAAAAATGTTTCAAGGCAAAATATCTATAAGCATCTATAAGAATTAGATCATCTTGCCACTACTTGATTGCCATTAGAAGCCATCAGAATATGTTTGGGAATTTCGAGCCGATTCAGTATAATAGCTTGAAAGTGATAAGAAAAATTAGCACTATATATAAGACTTATATGTTGGTCCAATGAAGCAAGAGTATCAGCTAGTTCTGCATAACTCATTTTCTCTCTGCCAATTTTATTTGGCTTGTTGTACCGCTGAATGAATACCAACCACGCCCGTGAAGGGATCGATTTGTATGATTTCGATGCTATTGAGCTATTCATAGACATATCCTGTGGACAAATAATTCCCTAAAGTGAATTTAATTTGAGTACATAAGGTGCCTCTAAATATGGATTTATCATTATGTCTAAAAATATTGCGTATACCTATATTGAATGAAAAGAAATACATGATTTTCTCTGTCAATTAAAATAAAACAAAATAAACTATAGATAAACACAAATATATATAAACTTCCAGGGACCTTACATTACGATCTATGACAATATACATATTGTTTTGTATAAAAGCAATATAAGTTGGTTTGAATCAAAATACATATATATATTTCACACTTTAATTTGAATCGATACGCAAGCATATACAACAGGGTTTTATTGAAACAAAGCAAGAAATATAAGGAGAAAAAGGGGGTAGAGGAGAAACATCTGAAATGGTATGGTCGGATACACAGATAATCAAGTGCACGATCAGAAAATACACAATACAAGACACATACACGCACAAAAAGGGGGGTTAATGTCTGACGAGCATTACGGCAGCGTATGTTGTATTTTTAGGTAAAAAAAAAAAAAAAAAGATACGAGAATATCAAAACAACGTCGGACGACGGCAACTGTTACCACGCATCAAAACAAATAAAGCATCGCGCATTTGCACTGTATGCCATTTGATTGTATGTAATGTACAAACATCCAATTTTACGTTACTAAAGGCTGCATGAATATGTAATGTAGTAGGAACATCTTTTTTTTATGAAAAAAAAAAAAGAAGTAGTAGAGATACATTGTATCATAAGTGGAATTGTATGATTTATTTTAATTTTAAAAAGAAGTGTAACTGTGCGTGTATACACAAATACGATTGTTTATACATAAAAGGAGAATTTACTATACATGAAGACTTGGCTGATGATAATGATATGTATGAATAGTATACGATGCCCTTTTTTTTTTTGCAGATCCTACATACATCATCATTCTTTCCATGTTGATCCTACTAAATCATGTATTAAATATGTATACTCATGATAAAAATCAGAGATAAAGAAAGGCCTATTACTTTGTATAGTAAACATGTTGTAAAAAATGATACGAACCAAAATGTCAGAGCAAAATTATGCTACGTTTTATACGATATATACAACATCCACCGATATTTTTGTTTAAACGTAAATGTTTAGTTTTCGAAAGCTTGACCATTTTTTTACACGCTCTTTTTGATGAACAAACCAAATGTTGGTAGGATTTTTCCAGCTATTCCCTGATACATGCAGATTTTGTATTTTATTTATAACAAATCAGTTTTTTACTAGTACGTATTTCTAATCTTTGCTTGTAACTCACGTGCTTTTTAAAATAACGTGAATACAAGTTAACGCAGCAATTCCCTTTTTCTTTTTCGCTTTTGCTATTTTTTCTCTCTTTTTTGCCTTTTGGGCATTTAACAAAAACAAACCATCAAGTATTTTTTATATAAACATATATGTTTTTGTAAAATTGCTTCTTCTTTTGCTTTGCTGCCCAACAAACAGAGCTACTTTTCTTTTTTATTCTTCCTTTTTTTATTTACTTCTTTCCTCCTTCTCCCCCTCTTTTTTCTACTACAAAAAAAATAATACAAGTCAGTGTAAATACTCCAATAAAAAAAAGCAAAAAGAGATAATTCCAACACGATTCCCTCCCCAGGTTTAATAAATGCATGAACTGGTTCAGAATGAAAAAAACAAGGAGAAGAGTAGCAGAGCACGGCCACCACTACAGACACGCACGGGCCCCAACGCATCATCCAACAAAAAGTCTTCTTTATCGGTAGAAGAGAAGCAACAAAAAAGAGTAGCAGCGAGAGCAGCAACAGCAATGGCACAAGTGCTACATCGTAGACACGAACCCCGGTCTCTAATGATGTGGGGCGACCGGAAGAAGGTGCGCCGTAATTTTATATGTTTGTTTTATTTACTCTGATTTAGGGGAACACTATTTCGTTATTATTTTATCTAGGCTGTCAATTTCACTCTTTTGTTTTTGTTTTTGTTGTATATATGAGTATTTTGTCAATTTTATAATTTAGAAAAAAAAAACAGGGAAAAAGATTGGGGGGGGGGGTAGAACAAGATACAAATATAACTTGGTGTTACATTTTCAGTCAACCATACTGAAAAAAGTGAGGATAGAGATAGTATATTTCATAAATACGAAAACAAATAAGATAATTAACGAAATATGTTTCATAAATCAAGTTTTTTTTTTTTTTTTTTGTTTTTTTTATAATTCTTTTTCTAAAATTTCTTTCTCTTTTTCATTAGGCTGTCATTAAACGGTACCCTGATGGTGGACAAGAAATCATCGTGCCGCAAACATTAACTCCAGAACAAGAACACTACGAATTTCCACCTCGCTCAAGATTTCTAAAAAAATTAGCAACGTCTACTGCCGAACGTCGACGTATATCTGTTCTCCAGGATCACGCGGTACCTTCTGCCCCTACTTCAATCTCTGCTGCTGATCATCCTACTCCTACCCCTTCTTACCACACATTGCCACTGCCACCTCCGACTGCAACTACAACTACAACACTGTCTGCAGATATGCGGCAACCTGATCAATCAGCATTGAATGAATGGTTTTCTAAAAAGATCAAGACTAATAGATCCAATTCCAAGCTTGATAAAGACCGTGCTGTCATCGACTGGATAAATGATGTTGAGCGATCCTCTACAAAGATTCTTCTACCCAGTAAACGCCTAATCATGTCACCAACTCCTTCTTCGTGCAATAGTCATAAAATTCAGTTTAAAAGCGACGCTGGTAAACGATGGGCCAACAGCATTACCTCCAATACATCTTTGTTCCCACCAGATGACACATGTCATAAGCACTATGTTCCTCGTCGATTGCTCACTTTTTCAAAGAAAGGCACTTTACAGCAAGATTCAAGCGCTGCAGAAACTGCTGCAACCAAGATCCAAGACATTTGGAAAGAATACCATGATAAATCAACGCCAATGCTACTAGAAAATAAAGTGGGCATGGTTGCCATGGCAACAACTGGTCAGCGCACTCCTATTGCTGGCTTGGTCCATTTATTACAGCGACTGAATCAATCATTTGAGCAACGACAATTACATCAAAAGAACCGCATTGCAGAAATTGAATCGGTTTTGAAAAAAGAAATCCAAAAACGCCAGCAAGCAGAAGAAAAGATGAAAAAGTTTGAGAGCGTGTATCAGCAACAGCAACAACAAATGCCACACGCAAACAGCAAAGGTCACGAAAAGTATCAGTCGCTTCTGTCTAAAGTAACTGAATTAGAACTGTGCGTGAAGCGTGAAAGCCATTCAAAAAAAATACTGCAAGAGCAATTGTTAAAGGCAACTGCCTCTGCTACTCGTCCTCCACCTCCTTCTACTACCGCTACTAGCAATGCCTCTTTGAAAAGCAAAAGAAAGACACTTGTACCTGCCAGTGCGTCTGCTGCAGCGTCTCCACTTTTGAATCGATCCCATGTCAAGCCGTCATCCAGGGACAGAACATCCTCTCTAGCGTACGTAGGTCTTAAATCAAACGCTGCTACAGGTGCAACTACTCCATTGGCATCGCGAAGATCAACTCTGGTACGGTCATCCAACATAAAGAAATAATCATTGTGTATATCATACCCCCCCCTTTATAAATATTATATATATATATATCATATTGTAGCAGTAGTAACAGCAGCAACAGCAATAGCAACAGCATCAGCAACAGTAGTTGTAGGTAGATGTCATCTTATTTTGCTAGTATTTCTGTACATATTATAATAGTAAATCGTCTTGATACAAGATGATAAATCACGGTTTAAATAAATAAATTACATTAAAAATTGAAAAGTAGAACACAGGTAACGCTTTTCAATAGACACTATTCGTGCAACAAGTAACCATGTAAATATATAAATATAAAAAGCGTAGCAATTTATCCTTACGATTTTTAGGTATTTTTACTTGTGATTCATTGTATAAGAGACGTGATATCAGTTTTTTAAGGGTGTAGTACAGCAAGTAAATTTATCAGACCATTCTGTCAGAAACCCATAAATGTATAGTCATCTTTTTCGACCAATGCAATTTTCAAAGTATGGACTTTTTGAACCATGCATTCAATATAAAAGGAAATTTTCTTACTAGTTGAAAATATCAGACCACTTCTTTTTTGTTGTGTGTGGAATGAACCCAGAGTTTCTCAGTTTATGTATAACATTTTGTTTATATTTAACCTTGCATATTCACTACATTGCAAAAGCGCACAGGCATAGTAAGGCAAAGCGAAGAACGTGTCTACATTTGGATATAAACATATGCTTCAAATTCCAAAAAAAAAAAAGGGTTCCCCTTTTTATGTATCCTTTTCTGTTAAATTCGTGCACAATACTAGGGGATTTCCATTGTTGAGAAAATGAGGTATGAAAAATGTATACATTTATAATCAAAGAGCAAGAAAAAAAGGGGCACACGGTTCAAGCGGCCAAGTTGAGCAACTGTAAACGATCATGATGGCTTAAAAAGGTAATAAAAAGGTTAAAATGAAGGAAAACTTGTATCAAGTTGATGTGGTCATGTTTACAATGGAATCTGGTCGAGAGATCGACCGCTTTTCAAAGGCAAAAGGTAGTTTTATGTTTGTCATGTTTAGCACATTTAATTACACTAAATTGTGATGATGTTGATGCTGTCGTCGTCGTCTTTGTTGTTGTTGTTGCTGTTGTTGTTGTTGTTGTCGACCTTGTGGTTTGATTAGTGAATACAGTGTATCACAATAATAAGAAAATACATTTGTATTACACTATGAAAGGGGTGGGGGGGGGGAGAGAGACAGAGAGAGATACACAGAGAGAGAAAAGGTGCTATTTTTATATAAAAAGTGCCTTGGGCACAGATTTTATTCTTTCTTCTTTTTTCTTTAATGCAATCGTTCTAAAAACAAAATGGCTACCACTACACTATCACCGTCGATCGACCTGTCGCCTGACATCAATACAAATGATCTGACTAGCATTCAAAGCTCTTTAATCGAATCATTTGGCCAGATTTGCTCAGTAGAGCAAATGGAACTATGTCAAAAACTTGGGATGCTATCAAAATCAGAGCAGCAACAAGCATACAAAATGGCCAAAGCACTCATTGAACACCGGCAAATGCCTGTGAGCATGGAAGATTGGAATAATTTGACCGAATGGGTTCTGATGCTGAGAGACAGATATGCCGCGCATCTTGAATCTCAAAATATCCGACAGCATGCCAATGACTTGGAGCGTATAGGGTATTTGGATCAAGTGCAGCGATTGTCTAGTCTGCTGGAGGAATACGGCCAAGCACACGATGATTTAACGGATTTGCTACAGGCACTCAAGAAACTACGAAACGACTGGAAGCATCGCAAACGAGATGTTGAAAATATCGTGCTCTCTATACTGTCATCCTCGTCTAATCCGCATCCAGATTACCGTGTTGTCAAAATAACAAGATCACATTTAGCAACATTAGGGTTGGGATTTAGTTCTATTGGCAAACACTATATTGTGTACGAATCGACTATGTCAGATGAATCCAAAAAAGACATATTGAACAATGTTGCAAGGGATTTTGGTATGGTGTTTCAAGAAAATGCTGCTCAAAATTTGGCAAGAATGGCTGGTAGCTACCACCGCATATTTCAGCAGGAGGAAGACGTGGATGTGCTGGATGAAATTCAAAAGCTCGCTCGACAAGTGTACATAACGCGGCCGAGGTCTGTGATTCTACCATACCCCACAAGCCTGCCGACCTCTGCTGCCGCCGGTACAACAACGGCGGTAGACGCTGCTACTGCTAAAAGAAACTCAACATTTTTGGAAAGAAGAAAATCAATTATCATATTGGAAAGCGAGGGAAATGTCAATAATAATCATGCAAACGAAAATGGTGACCAGCACCTGCAGGATAACAATATGAGACCGCCCATGGTCTTCAATATGGCAAAGCCTGTATTTGAACCCGCTGGTTGGGATTGGTCATATCTGCTAAAATACAAGAGACGACGTACAAGAAGTGGCAACCATGGTGGTTCCTACTATTGGTGTACGCAAATTTTGTCTCCAAATGTAACTAGTGAAAAAGAAGCCATCTCTTCGCCTCAAGGTGTTTGGTCTACCTCCATTTCGCGGTTATCAGATCATTTTACTAAAGTGGGACAAGATTACTACTCTAACATGCTAAATAATGCGCGCTTAATGCATTCTCACAGAACTCAAATGTTTGAGTTTACTACTCATTCTTTAATGAAAACTTATCGTGCGTTACAGATAGAGCAAGGCTGTGCCAATTTAAGTAGAACTTTGGTATTCTTATATAGACTTCAACAAGAAACACCACAAAGAATTTAACTCGAAACTATATTTACTCTTTATTACTTTTTGTACATAAAAAAAAAAAAAAAAAAAAAAAAAAAAAAAAAAAAAAAAAAAAAACTCAGTTTTTATATGAATTGTGGCAATAATACTTTCAGGGGAACTTGTTGAAAATGTTATTTTCACGAGATGCAATTTCGAATCCTATGTATAATGTCTGTTTGTTCTTGTTTGGTTTGATTTCGTATCACTAATGGGTCTGCTGTTAGCTCTAGTAGCAGAATGATGAAATCTAATTGTTGAAAAGTGTCGTTTTCAAGACATAAAGTCGATTTTTGTCTATACAAATTGCATAATAATTGCACATCAGGGTATAGTTGATGCTTTAGTTTAGCTTCGATGACCTGTGCACGTACAAGATCGTCTACAATAACAGTTAGGTTTGCCTCGATTGCATAAGATTTGCAACACTTACCAATCTCGATGGCTAGCAGTAATGCATTGAACATGTGCCAAACATTGGTTACGTCCAATGCATAAATATCGATAATTTTATGTTCTAAATCACCCAGCGAGGCAAATGCTTGAATCATTAAATACAAAATAGCATCCTTTTTCATTCCAGAAAGGGGTTCAAATGAACATACTATTGAACAAACTGTATACAACACGATGGCAATATGCTCAGATGGTATATCATGATATGTCTGATCTTTTTGTGCAAATAAATTAGCTGCCTCGCATACAATGGACGTGATTGAGTTGTTTGGGTCGGTCAGTGCTGGTGCTGGCTTTGCTCTATTTCTTTCTCTAGTCAGATACTTGACAGCCAATTGATCGCATGCGTCTATCAAGGCATGTATGGACAATGCGCGAATATTTTTAGCAATATCGAATAATTGTGATGTCTCCAGTTTCCATTTTCCTGCAAGAGCCTCAAGATATACGTTTTTAGAAGCATCTAATTGCTGGTAGAGACAAAGTAATCGAGCTAGTGCCAATCGAGCACAGTAGAGAAATGATGTTATTTGTGCTGATGAGTAAGTTGTAGCAGGAGATGTATTTATCAGATGGATCAACATTTGTAAAGCTTTCTCAGTGTACTGTGGCCGTTTTAGTGTATATAATGTCTGTGCCTGGGTCCAATACGTTGTTATGGCAACCGTTGCATTTTCTGACCCTTCAGCTTGATCCAATATCAAAAGAGCCTCTAAGTTTTTCTGTTAAATAAAGATTGATTTGTTTATACCAAATTATTATTGAAAATAATAAAGATTTACCTTGAACTTTGGGGTGAACTGCTATGTTTTGATGGTTCTCGGGGTTTTTGGGTGCAGGGTTCAGCTTCCTTTGGTTGGCAATGTGTTTTGCGCTTTTCAAGTGGTTGGTAAATGTAGGCTCATTGCTAAACCTTTTCTTGCATGCCTTGCAATATGTATCAATAGCCAACTCTTTTTCTTTTTTGGCGAATGGGGATGCCATTGCTGCTGGTTTTTTCGTCTCTGCGAGTGTAATAACATTTAGTTTTGGCAGGTCATAGGGTAAAATCCTTTCTAAAGGCTGAAATACTACAAACATCGTTAGTTTTTTTTTTTCAACACTTGATCACTCGATTCATTTAATAAACATACTGTTGAATTGTTGAACATTCAATTCTGGATCGTATAACGGCAACATGGGAGTGGACATTTTTTATTTGTATGCAGAAAAAATCTTCTCCATCTTGCTCAGTGACATTGAATTTTGGACAGAAGTGGCAGTAGGGTACGACAGGTTGCATGTGATGTCATTCATTGTGAAAGCTGCAAAGGACGCGCAATACATGCACCTTTAAAAAAGAGATTGCGTGCTTTATATTTTCCAAATACAACTTCTTTTTTGAAAAAATACAAAGGAAATGGCTAATAATAGTAAAGACCAAAAGCAACCAGAAAAAGTTGAACAAGGCGAGGCTATGGAAATTGTTGAAGATGACGAAGTCAAGCAGCAGCGTCTTGCCAAAGAGACAATCTCAGGTACGTAATCAACGGCCATGTGTAAAAGGGCTTACGTGTTTAGCTAACCTTTGTTCTTTCTGTAGAAATCAAGCGTAATTTCATCTTGTTGGAACGTGCTGTTGACACAATTGAATCCAGATTTACTACCCGTGTGTTGAGGACTTTACCTTCCATCAGACGTCGGTTGACTTCAGACATCCTCGCTCAAGTCATTTCAGATTATTACGGCGCTAGTAAGTAGCTGACATCCAGAAACCATAAACACTAACACTTTTAAATAGACGATGCCCAAAAGTCAGAGCTATTGTCATATTTGGGAGAGGTAAATAGCGGATCATCAGATCAGAAGCTAGCCATAGCTTACTTATGTTTTTTGCTAGAGCGAAAAGTCGTCATCGACAGAAGAGGATGCAGAGAAAAAGAACTCGGTTTTGCCTGAAGTCGATATTTATCTTTATCTGAATGTTTTGATTTATCTTTTGGACAAGAACGAGGTTGAAAAGGTAGGTGTAGGAGAGGTGCTGTGATGGTTGTGCAATTACCATTGACACGTTTAATGCAGGGTCTCCAATTATCCAATAAGACTGTAGAAAAGATGAGAATCATGAATCGTAGAACGTTGGATCAAATCGCTGCTCGCGTATACTTTTATCATGGCCGTTTCTATGAGTTGGCAAATAGGCTTGCTGAAATTAGACCGTAAGCTGCAAGCCATCGTCTAGCATCAGCACAGACGTCTAACTTTTTTCTTTTTAAAACAAATAATAGTGTCCAATTGGCAGCACATAGAACAGCTACTTTAAGACACGATGATGAATCTCAAGCAACGTTATTGAATTTGTTGCTGCGCAATTACTTTTTCCACAACCTATACGACCAAGCCGACAAACTTGTATCTAAGAGTACGTTCCCCGAGAAGGCAGGTAACAACCAAGCTGCTCGCTATGCCTACTACCTTGGACGCATCAAGGCGCTTCAGCTCGACTACACTGCTGCTCACACTTATTTGACGCAAGCTATCCGTAAAGCACCTCAAAACAATGTCACTGCTGGTTTCCAGCAAACAGCCTACAAATTCTTTATCGTAGTCCAACTGTTGATGGGCGAGATACCGGAAAGATCGCTTTTTAGACAGCCCATTTTGAAAAGAGCCCTTGCACCCTATCTCGTCATTACTCAAGCAGTTCGCGTGGGTGATCTCAACAAGTTCCAAGAGGGGTTGGGCCAATTTGATGCAGTGTTCAAAAAAGACAAAACCTACACTTTGATTCTTCGTCTGCGTCACAATGTTATCAAGACAGGCATCCGCATGATCAGTTTGTCTTACTCCAAGATTTCTTTGAGAGACATCTGTATCAAACTTCATTTGGACAGTGAGGAAGATGCAGAGTTTATTGTTGCAAAGGCTATTCGCGACGGCGTTATCGATGCCACTCTGGATCACTCACAAGGATTCATGAAGAGCAAAGAGATTGCTGACATTTACAGCACCAACGAACCTCAAAATGCCTACCACCAGCGCATCAACTTTTGTCTAAATCTTCATAACGAAGCCATCAAGGCAATGCGCTTCCCAATGGATGCTCACAGAAAGGAATTGGCAAGCGCCGAGGAAGCAAGGGAAAGAGAAAGAGAACTTGCTCAAGAAATTGCAGAGGGTGATTTGGATGACGACGATGAAATGGGAGACTTTTAAACGCGATCCTTGATATAATATGAATAAAATAGTTTATTTTACAATGTCTTTTCAACTGGCTTCTTTTTAATATACAAGCATCCAATGTCAAGATATGTACAGATTTGTTGGATGACATTGCCGGCTAAATCATAGTACTGGTATGCAGCAATTATCAAGTAGATCTTGAGAACGAGCCTCTGATTGATGGGGATAAACTCTTGGATGAATGACTGGAAATAAGCGATAAACACACCAGACAACAGAATAGCGTTGACAGGCACATTTACGTAAGGGAAGCTCAACTTTGCCACGTGGGCCGTAATCATAAGCCCAACCTGATGACCGAACAGGAAACCAAAGAAGACGATAAAGATGGCAAGATGTTCGGAGACAATGTCAGGCCAGAGGCGCATCCATTTGTAGGCCCAGAAACACATGCTGATATAAGGGAAAAGGCCCATTGTAGCCTTCAAGATGGAGCTATCCTTTTTCGAGTTTTCGGTGGGTGTGATCTTTACTTTGATGACATTGTATAGTCTGTATGTTTTTGTTACTATTACTACTTGGATGAGGTGCGTGGATGTGCAAATCAACTTACCCGACAATAATATTCAAAAAGGTAACAATGCCACCAATAACGATAAGCACATGATTCAGCTGAAGCGCTCCCAAAAGCTTGGTGTTGGCATTGAGCGAGAAATCGACAAATGGAAGAACTTCTTCAACACGAAGCATCCAAATAGCAGGACCGAAATAGCCAGAGAGCAGATGCACACCGACCAGCATCAACACGCCCTCGACGGGCCCGCTAAAGTAGCCCAAGAACAGGATACCGGTGTGGTACTCTTCCCAAGTAGACAGATAAAAGTTTCCTAGACTGGCGCATAATGAAGCAACGGTCCACCAACTTTGGCCAAGATAAGTTGAAGAAGCCCAGGTCAAGACACCCAACGTCGTGTTCAAAGCATCGCATCCTTACCACACAATTTAGTCACTGCTGTTCGCTGCAGCTTGACGTAAGACTTACCATGATCAAATAATTCGCCCAGGGGGCCAGATGTCTGCGTGCGTCTGGCTTGTTTGCCATCGATAGCGTCTAACGATTGATACATGAATAAGCCAATGCCAAAAGTTGTATAGACCCAGTTTGGACATTCGCCCAGTTCTGAGGAATAGTAGAACAAGGTGATCACATTTGCCACCACAATCAGTAGTCCCAGTAATGTAATTGCGTTGGGTCTGCTCGCAAACAATGTATCAGCCATCATTTAAAGGAAAATCTATTTCAGCACTTACGCTACCCACAGTGGGAAGATCTTTACTAGATTATTCCAATAAGGGCCCAGCACATACTTGGATACTAGCGATTTATCCACTCCACCGTACTTGTATAAGTGCAGCCCTTTAAGACTTTGCTCTGGGATGTATTTTGTCATTTTTTACTTTCGAGACTAAATTGAAAAAAAGAAGAAAGAAAAAGAAAAGATCAATCTTTCGGTTACGCGTGCTGGGCTTTTTTTTTTTTTTTTTTTGGGGGGGGGGTGGGGTTGGGTGGTGGATCGCCCTTTTTTTAACATATGCTAGTAGCTGCCTCAATGTTATGGGGTCATGGTCTTGTATAAAATATATCAGCTACTATATACGTTCTTTTTAGGCGAAGCCTGATGAGAACACAACGCTTCTTACTTTTTTTTTAGACAAATCAAAAATTAACTTCTAGACACTCTGCTTGCAAAAGGTTAGAAATTGAGATTTACCGCAAGAGCCCATGACACTCGATTGTAGGATTTTTTAGCTCGTCTAAATGGTCGTGGATTTGGAATCTTTACAAACTTCTCCAGATTACCATCTTCGCATTTGGGACATAATGTTGATGTTTAGTAGTGGACACAAAAACCTTGCTTTGTTGGCATTGGTTCGTGGAACTTGATATTGCTGGCAGCCCAATCTCCCCCCCCCCCGCCAAAAAATAAGAATACCGCGAAGAAATGATCATAAAATCATTTCTAAGCAAAGCTAGAGTCTTGTAACAAATAAGAGACGTTTTCTCATTATTCTTTATTATAAACTATACATGATAAATGTGTCAAAAATTTACTCGAAATTGCACAAGTAACAGTGCATTGTAATTGTATCATCGCAATTCGCACATATCACCCGCCATTTTCGAAGAGATACTACAACAAAAAGGCTGCTATAATGTATTTAAAGTGGTTTGGGCATGGAAGAGTATGCACAAAAGTGCCCATCCATTCTTCTATCAAGTGTTTGAAGAGCACATTCAAAATTGACAGTAGATCTTTAATTTGTATTATACATAGAATGATTATGTTCGAGAAAATTGTCTCGTTTCAGAGTAAAAGACTGCATTAGGTATCTATATGGCCCCGTTAAGAGGATTCAGCAGAATAACAGACCAAAATAAAAAAAAAGGTATAATAAACCCAAGTTGGTAACGTTTCTTTTAGTACTTTAAAGTAGCTCCATAATTGAGTATAGCCGAATTAAGGCTTCAATGTTTGCTCAATCTAGTCCTGAAGATTAAAGCTTGCAAAGAAATTATTTGTCATTAAAAAGTATGCTAATTGAAACAAGTTGACAATACCTGACTCGTCCACTTTCCGTAACACTAACATGAGGTCTCGTTCCTTTGCTTGCTCACTCCAGTTTTTCATTCAGTTCCTTGACTTATCACAAGTTTAAGATACTTTCTTCGACAAACATATCATGCCCAGATGTGCTAATGACTATCATATCCTATGAATATTCCACTATTGAAAATTGACTTTACCATAAATTATCTATTATTTTTTGTCGCATTAACGCCATCCTCAGTTGTAGAATCCTCAATAATAGAAGCAACAACAGATTGTGATGAGCACAATTTGTTACAAGGTTGATAACTTGACCTTCAGCTGCATACTCAAGTCTTACATGCTGTGGTCGCTTGATTTGAAGTCATTTTTGCTGCTGCTGCTTAAAACAATAGACATGGCATGCATTGCGATCAATAACGCAGAGTAAATTAATGCATAGTTATCTTGAAAGACTATGCAGATAACGACATCCTTGATTTTTTGGCCAACTTGATAACTTCAGCAATAGACAAAAAAAAAAAAAAAAAAAACTTGCCATTAGCATCACTCGAGAAGCAGGAACTGGCATCAGTTTTTGAAAATGCAAAACAATGTACTCTGTCTTTTCTAAAGACTGAATTGACGTTACATGACATACATACGGCCATTGATTAGTATTGATTAATCGACCATCATTGTAAGCGCACCTTGATTTTGTATGAATGTGCCTAACTAAAGCTTCAGGCCCTTTAGGGTATAGCTTTGCAGGCCTTAATCGTTCGTCCTGCATGGGAGTCTTAAGCCTCACGGTGCCCAGCTTCTGTTAGTCCCAAGATCAGTAGAAAAAACAGATTTCGTCCTGCCTTTTTCACGTGTTGGTGTTACCATGGGCCTTTTTACATTTTAGACAGCCCCAAACATTTTCTGGAAAAATAAAGGTTTTTAATCATTCACAGGTGTGTAAGTAATTACGCCTGTTTTTCTTTCCTCAATACAACTTTTTTACTCACAAAATGGGAGGAAAAAAACGATCTCCCAAGCAAATTCCTACTGCAGTGCCAGAGGAGAAGGTGACGCTTCTAGCTGATGAATCAAGCCAAAAGAAATGGAAGAATTGGTGGGTCAGAACAATTACTACTTTTATGATGATTGGCACCTTCTTCCTTATCCTCGCTTCGGGTCATATTTGGGTCATCATGATGGTCATTGCTATCTCTACAGTCGTATATAACGAGGTTCTGCAAATAGCCCAAGCCCCAGCAAAAGACAGTAACTTTAAATGGTTCAAAACTATGAGCTGGTAGTGTATATTCGACCAATGCCAAGTGTAAAGCCATGCTAACCGATTTCCCGAGAATTTAGGTACTTTCTAGTCACTACAACCTATTTCCTTTACGGCGAATCTATCATCTACTACTTTCAGCAAATTGTCTTGGTCGATAGAGTCCTGCTACCATTTGCTACCCACCATCGATTCATCAGCTTTGTCCTCTACGTCATTGGATTTGTATTCTTTGTTGGCAATCTGAAGAAGGGTCAGTATAAGCAACAAATCCGTCAGTTTGGCTGGATGCACATGGCTTTGCTACTTGTGGTTTTCCAAAGCCATTTTATCGTCAACAACATCCTAGAGGGGTTGATCTGGTTCTTTATCCCAACCTCGTTAGTCATTTGCAACGACATATTTGCCTACATTTGCGGCTTCTTTTGGGGAAAGACTCCTCTAATTTCAGTATCGCCAAAGAAAACGGTAGAAGGTTTTGTTGGCGGCTGGATCTGCACAATGATTTTCGGGTTGTTGGTAAGATTGCGCAATGCAGCAAATTAAGGAATCAGCTTGTGATGTGCTAATGACTAAATTAGTGGTCCACTCTGCTGATGAGATTTGATTACATGATATGCCCTGTAAAGGTAACTGAAAACCAGTAGGAGAGCTAAAATAGAAGTGCATTTACTGATGTGATTTATAGGATTTATCCATGTCTGCTTGGTCTCAAGTTGATTGCAGTCCAGTGAATCCTGTATTTACTTCAGTCCCTTGGGATCTACCTGACATGTGGGTTGCGCTTTTCAAGACTTTGGTAGGCATTTCATTGAAACATTACACGCAGCACTTCCTAAACCATTTTACTACCAATTAGACGCACAAGGAAGTGACCAAGGTCTGGATCGCACCGATTCAACTTCACTCGCTTGTCATGGCATGTTTCGCCTCATTGATTGCACCTTTTGGCGGTTTCTTTGCTAGTGGTGTTAAGCGTGCTTTTAATGTAAAGGACTTTGGAAATAGTATCCCTGGCCACGGTGGGGCAACAGACAGAATGTACAGTGGATATTGAACTAGAGATGACATTCAACAACACACTAAC
The DNA here is from genome assembly GCA_025201805.1 of Parasitella parasitica. NCBI lineage: Eukaryota > Fungi > Mucoromycota > Mucoromycetes > Mucorales > Mucoraceae > Parasitella > Parasitella parasitica. The sequence continues at coordinate 162,925 of MU619260.1, forward strand.
ATAATTGCTGTAGGGATTGTCAATTCCTGATGGGCTTCTTTGCTTCAATTTACTATCAAAGCTTTATCAAGGTAAGATATTTGTAGGCGTAAATCAACGTGTAAACAGAAACACTCAATGCAAATGAAATCCTAGACGTATAACTTGAACGTTGGAACTATCCTCGCCTCTATTATTAGCAACTTGTCATTATCGGATCAGCTGGAACTATTGGAGCGTATATTAACATATTTCGTAAACCAAGGCATCCTTGATCCTACTGTTTTACAAAAATGTGGTGCCAGCGCATTGACTGAAAGTGCACATCAAATCTTGGAGAGCAGCATTAGCAGCTCTTCGTTGTAACCTTATTATGTTGTCAAACTTTTTCTTATTATTAATTAGCTTTTTCCTTATAGTACCTTTAGTATATAATCTTTTTTTTTTTTCTAATATCATCATTTACCTTTTCTCGCTTGCTATGATTCATTGTAGTTCTAGATCGATGGCATCTGCCAGCAGCGAACGTTACTAGCCATATTATGTCTCTATGCGTTATTGTAATGTTTGTACAAAATGTACAAAATAAAATAGTCTTTGACAAATGAAACTGAGTAACCCTTAGTCATTTAACGCCATGTATGCAGCCACAACCCATGTTGCTTCAAATCCAATGTTGCAAAACACTATATGTAATACAACAGCTAGTCAGACTTCACAAATTGTGTTTTCTATCCCTTTTGCATTTACCTATTTTCATGGCAGAAATGTAGTAGATAGCAACTACAAACTCTGAGACAGCATTCGATGCAATTCCAAACACCTGAAATAAAATCAATCTCTGGAACTTCAAGCTTTTTTTTTTTCTAGACTTTATCAATGTAACTCTTCTTTCATTGTCCAAACACAACTCTAAATTAATTTTTCATCTGTAAATATTACATTCCATCACGTAAAACAGGATCATCAATCTGTTCCTGTGTAAAATTCAGTCAGCAGAAATCCAGTATCACATCTAGCTTGATACATGTACAAATGCCATATCAGTTCTAAGGTGAAATCATAAGCAAATTCATTGCTCTATTTTATATATTAATTTTTTTTTTAGTTGTCTTTTTGTGTATTCAATGGATCGTATATAAATATTTGTGGTTTGTTTTAAATTACAAAGAGACAGAGTCAGCGTAAGGCAAAGCGGTAAGATCACCGAGAGCAACAGAAGTGGGCTTGCTCTTGAATAACTTTTCAATCACCTAATGTATACATGTGAGCTATATGTCTGCATTGCAAAATATTGTACTTACTTGGGCAACATCAGAGGTGGTAACCTTTTCAATAGTTGTAACAGCATCAGCAGCGGAGATGTGCTTTCCAAAGTTGAGAGCCTGCAAAAAGTTAATGTACAATACACCTTAGTCTCAATATAATCAATCTTACTTGAGCACCGAGAGTTTCAAGAGTGTCAAGGCGAGTCTCGAAACTGGCAGTGGCAGCATACTTGGCTTGGGCAACAGCTCTGCTAAAGTCATCACCAGAAAGGCCCTTGGCAACAGCCTTTAATTGTTCTACAGCGGCGGCAATGGCAGAACCTGTTTCAGCAGTAGAAGCAGAAACCTGAACACCAAAGAGACCAGCATCAGAGTAACCCAAGTTGAAAGCCTTAATCTCAGTACCTTCAGCAAACTTGGCAGCAGTTTGAGCAAAAATGCCAGAACCAGCAGTGTGTTTGATGTTGATCTCGCCGCCCAGAGCTTGACGAAGAACTTGAAGAGCGGCGTATTCTGAAGAGTTGGCAGCAGCACCTTCGAAAGCAAGAACGTAGTTACCCTTGTTGGAGACAGACTCCATACGAGTTTCACCACCAAAGTATTTAGTTGCTTCTAATGAGAGCTTACCGGAAGGAAGATTCAAATAGGTTTCGGCCAAGTTTTGGAGGATTTCGTGATCAACACCGGTACCAACAAGAGCGACGTTACCAGAAGTGAAGGTACTTTGGGCAAAAGACTTGACAGCGGCATTGTTGATGCGAGCAGTGCGCTTGGCAAAGATGGAATTACCAAGACCAGTACGGAAAGCAACGTGGTGAGCGGCTTCAATGGCAGAGATCTCAGCATTGCTGAGAGCATTGATCGATTCAGCAGCAGTTTGGTGTGCAACATCAACGAATTCGTGTTCCTGGAACTTTTGCTTGGTAACGACATCACTCAAAATTTCAGCGAATAATTCACTATTAATAACAGGTTAGTGAGCTGTCAATTATAATCCGCCACCCATCCAACTGAAATGTACGATATCAAGTTATATGCAATCTTGGTTCTCAATGAAAAACTGAGCCCCTCCCAATCAATACAGCCGTCAACTTACACATCATCTTTCAAAAGTTCAGCGGAAAAGACAAGAGATTCGTGAGAGAGGTTGGAAGACAGGACACCCCCAGCAATCTCAGCTTCACGAGCGATACGGAAAGCCGTGCGATCAGTGTTGTTCTACACAAAAGTAATGTATTTAGTAAGCTATTCAACTCTATGTAGTTCTGATTGTTGCAAACTGCCATCTACATCAGCTTCTCTTTTTCCTCTCTTTCTCACTATGAAGTCTATGCATTTGCAGCAATCGCGCGATACAAAAAAAAAAAAAAAAAAATAGGGTATAGCATACCTTGAAACCATAGTTCTTCAAAAAGTGAGCAACACCGGCGTTACTGCCAGATTCAGCTCTGGAGCCACCATTGATAACAACAGCCAAAGAGGCAGTTTGACCGGGTTCTTGGGTGGAAGCTACCTTGACGCCGTTAGAAGCTGTGGTGATTTGGCTAGCGGTAGCAGCAGTAGCGTAGGTTGCCTTGGAGACAGTGCTGATAATGGCTTTACGAGAGGTGGCCAACATGATATTAATTCAATAAGTAATAAGGAAGAAGGGAAGAGTGGGGTGTAAGACTATGAAGTTGCGGGGAAGAAAAAAAATAATAAATTGTTAAAACTAGGGCTTATATTGCAGATTTTGTAGGGCTCTCTCAGGTTTGAATGATCTTCTTTTTATGTACCATTTTAGCACGTCATCAACCCAATGTTGTAAGGTCGATTTGTCTGGTTTGATTAAAACTCCATACAAAGTGTGCTACAGAATATCATTGGCACCTGAAATACCACTGTGCGTGGTTTTGTTCGGTTGGATTCAACTTTTGACATGTATAAAGTAAGATATTCTTGTCAACTTGACCACCTTCGTGTTGTGTCGAAACAAGCAAGTTTTTCAAATCTTCTCGATATCCAAATGCTTAATCATTACAAATTCTGGCACATTGGAGGAGTATCAATCAATGCTCAAGCTCTGCGTTCAATCCTTCGATATCCGGCAATACTTGAATGAAATTTTCAGCAGAATCCCTGCATGTTGGGCAGATTCTCAAGACCAAATTTATAAACTCGATTTGGTCCTAGCATTAATACTCTGTCATTTCCAAAAGGCAAATATCGGTTTGCATGATTATATTTTTTTTAATTTCAAAGTGGCTACTGGCATTTAGTTTCAATAATAGAAGAGCCAACTTCTTCGTATTCCTTTTTAGAAATCCATAGTTGATTAAATGTGCCCAATGATGCCAAGATGGAGCCGCCTAACCAGCTGCTACTCTTACGTTCGATTTGGCTTCCAAAGGCATGGACCTTGACCTTACTCTGTGTATAAAATCATCAGCATTCTCCCCAACTGATATAGTAATCAACAGCCACTTACTCCTGGTACCATCATGGGTAATTCATTGCTTAATCTCTCTGTAAACCCAGGAAAAAGTGTGTTTCCACCTGTAACAATGACATTGTTGAACAGTAAAGGACGTAGATCGATATCGCACGCATTGATACTATTGAAAACAAGCTTTGATACGCCTACGGTGTGTTGTAGTTGGCTTCTGGTGAGACCAGATGAAGAAATAGGCTGCGATTCTTTTCCAGGCTCGAGAGGTGGCTAAAAAATATAATTAAATGTTTATCTTGACTGGTACTTGCTTCAAATTGCATCTTACCAAACGTATATAACGAGGATTAAACATAATTTCAGGGACTCTATAACGTTCAGCACCAAATGAATTGTTGTAGCCATCAGGAAATTCAAACGGCTTTTGAGGTCGCTGGTTCATCATGTTTTCATCGTATGGAATTTCTGATACTTGAGATACTGACTCTTTGTATTCATGAATAATTCTCTAGACAGTATAAATCCCAAATTTAGTATATAATTGTTTCCATTGATACGCTCTTTATACCGAAATCTGATAGTCATCGAAACTTTCTGTTGTATCTGGTCGTTTGCGTAGTTGAAGTTGAGGTGGCTGACCAGCAGAAACTGGCTTTTTACTAGCAATCTTGTAGAGAGGTGTCACATCCAAATGTAGCCCATTTTTGATATAATCTCTAATTTGTTGACTCAAGATGTTTCCACCAATTGATTGATGAAGCACTCCCTTCTTGAGTACATAGCCATCATATACTGGGACAGCGCTAGTTGTACTTCCTCCAGAATCTAAAACTAAGCCCGTAGCTCTACCTACTGAAAAACTATATAATAAATGTTAATACCTATACCATTCCAAATCGAAACCCCACATTACGCTGTCATCACTGCATCTTTGGCTACATAAAAAGCAGGCGCATCAAACTTTTCAAATGCCAACTCCATCATCTTTTCACGATTTTCGAGTGTATTCCATGCTGGCTCTGTACATAATAAAGGATGTTCTGAGGAATTGACATGAAGCATGTCATTGTAAGCTGCTTGCCAAAGATGTTCAACTGCGTCCCAATCTTTAACAAGACCATCTTGCATGGGATTTTTGATTTCCATGTTGGGTCTCCATGTATTTAGTTTACTATCTCCAGTGTAATAGTGGCTTTCTTTATCGATACCATAAGAAGTTGGAAAAATAGATTTAGGCACATCCTCGCCTGCAAACCCAACACGTGTGGACGTGGAGCCCATATCAAACACAAGCGCGTTTACTTCATCTACAAAACAGCGAATTGTTCAATCCAATAGGTATAAAAGTAGACGAGAAAAGGAATCTGCTTAAATTTACCACCGCCATAAGTAACCATGTCTAAAGTTTGCAATCGATGAATTATGTAAAGAGGAAAAGAGAATGGAAATGTGGTGTGTTTGTTCTGCTTGAAGCAGTCTCGAAAACGCCACTATTTCGACTATGGATGATCAAGGTGTTTGCAATGTGCCTCAACCTGCATATTTCGAAAATCGTAACAATGCTTCGACATTTTGATTCACTTCACTTATACATTTTTATTGATTAAAATTAAGGCCCTCGATTGCCCTATTTTCATAAATAATTATTACGCCCATAATAGCCTCCTCTAAGCTTTGCGCCCACAGGGGATCCTTGAATCTTCTGCCTGCAATTCAGCTGTAGCCTTTCATCTTTTGCATAACAATGCTGCTGTATCAATTCAAAATCTCTGTCTGAAAGAGGTACTGAAAGCAAGAGAAGTCAAACAACAGTTCAAGACAGCCTTCCACGAGCATCATTAAACAATGCCTCTTTACTGTAGAACTATAACAAGTTTGCAAGATTCCAAATAGAATTGAAATAGTGCTAGAATTAAGGTGTAAATAAACCAAAAACATTGTCGAATTCCATTACGCAATAGATTGATATTAGGAAAGTAAGTTGAAAATATAAAAGAAAGGCAATCGTTGAAATATCCAGTCAAAGTTCACTCAGATACCGTATTGGAGTCAATCTTTTTCCAATTAAAATTTGTACTCACACTATTAAGAGCGTCAAATGTCTAGAAATATATGGCCATGTTTGTAAATTTTATTAATACCTAAACCTTGTTAAAGCTGTTGTGCCAGGTCTTGAAATTGAGCACAGCAGGTGATTGTATATGATATAAAAAAAATATAAAGACTTAATTTACCAGATACAAAAATATTGATTTATTGATTGACAAGAAGCTATCTATAAAATACAATCAGGTCATGTTTGACATTAATTGTCAAACAAGATTATAACACAGTAGTAGTCAGAGCAAGACCTATTTTTATTTTTAATCAGCTAATCGTTATTAATGTGAATCATTCATCGATAAGTTGAGCTTCGAAATTCAGAATAATTAGAACACAAATAGATAGTTTCTTATACAAGACATTCTATTAGATACTTCTATTTACTACATAAAATAATCGATGCCATTTAACCTTGGATCCGATCATGAACAGTTGCCATGACAACTGAGTTGGAATAGTGGTACCCACAGTACTCTATGGATACAACACTGGAATGATCATCGCTACCTGAGCATAACTTGTTTTCCACTGGGCAATGTCTCTATCAAAAGTTTTTCGGTTTTCTGTGTCAGAGTTTGAAATAAATCACGTGTTTTTGTTTTTCCTGTTAGTAGTATTATTGAAACTGAAAGTATCATGAGTTATTTAAGAGTGTTGATCATGATCGAACGTTTAACGAGATTCAATTGAATACAAAAGCATCTGAGGAGTAAATGGTTGTACTAGTAAATACTTATGTTTCAGCATGGGTTGTGGAATCGATATAGGATGTTATAAAGACTCTGTTCTATCAATAACATGGCAAGTTCTCACATCAGGTTCTCGAATCAGTTCCAGGGTCTTACGGTAATTCCAGCAGACATTATGAGCAAATATCTGATATATTTTATGATAAATGTTGAAAAAAAAAAACTGTTTTGCAGATACTTTTTAATAGAAAATGTTATGTCAAAAGTTTGATAATCTGCAAAAGAATTTCTCTTTTATTCGTAATACATTTCTCGATATAGTATATACACATTTATTACATTAACGTTTTACTGTATAACTGCATAATGTAAATCATGAACTAGCCATGATTTAGTGTAGAACCGACGTCTAACTTGGAATACTTAGCGTTAACCTAGCGCTATCTGGCAACAACATTCGCATTTATGCTTTTATTGATGCCTATAAAGATTTCAGCTGATAATACAAACTTTCATAACAAAATTGAATATTACAAAAACAACCATGAAGATTGTTGTATTGTTTATTTAGCACTACACATAGGGCTGACGATACGGATATTTAGAAGCATATTCTTCTATCGCAATCTGACTATGATAGGTGTAATATAACAGCCCTCTCCTTGAGTCCTCCTCAGTCCAATAGAAATCATGATATCAAAGCACTAATATTTCAAACATACAAATGCCTATTTGTAAATTTTGAAAAAGCAAATTCTGTAAAGTGCTTTATATAAACCTTTCAATATTCAAGAGGAGCAGCAGCACCGCTTTAGCGAGGGTAAATTTACCGTAGTGAAGCAAAGGTCAATAATTTAGCCAAACGTGGCGGTGTAGTTCAGCCCGTTATTAGTGAGGTTTGTTAATTTGTTGTTTTAGTGTAATCACTTTTAATGGTTTACTAATATTACATTATAGCATATTTCAACATTTGAATGTGAATAAATGATTATTAAATTCTGTTACCGTAGCTAAAAGCTAAATGCATTGTTCTTTTGCATTTCCCATATTTTAGAATCGTAGGTGCTACAAACATTAAGTAGTAATGGTATATCGTTTTGTTTCAGCCTATGAAAACTTTATCAGTAAATTTGAATAGAGAAATCATGCTGTGCAAAAACTATTACCCTAATTTCGTGGCAAGACTTGCTAGATTATCCACAGGGAAGATAGTGTCATGTGCCGCAGCTTCTTGAACCAAGTCTTGCAGCATTACACTGTATAAATAAACCAATTGTAAACTGTCTTCTAAATAACTAATGATCTGGTATACACTTGTGTCAGGACCAAAGAAGTTTCAAATATAGGGGTATGCTTACGTCTTCAGAGCATGACGGATCACCATTATTATCATCATATTTCTGTTTCATAGTAGCCAACATTTCATAAACAAGGTTAGACATTTCAATGACTTGCCAATTGCCACTTGGGTTCGACTTTTTTATCGACGTTGGTATATTAGACGGCGTATCAAGCAATGTGTCAGGTGTTTTGTGGTTCAAAACTCGGCATTTACTACATATGATATCAGTTGACTCTTGTGGACAGCAGTGCATTCAGTATCTTACAAGTTGTTCGTGTCTATGGCCAAACAAGAAGCCTCAAAAATGGAGTCAGAGAGCGTAAATTGTTCCAGTGTACTGTGCAAATCAGTATCCAATACAGATGTTGGAGGCAATGTGGGAATCCCCATCAAAACAAAATCAGACTTGTAGGCGTCACAATAAGAAGCCATCAGGGAGCGGCCATATGATTTTGCGTATAGGCGGTCGATTCTGGTGGTAAAGGTTGATGAAGCACAAGTGCTTGTGGAATTAGAATGGGGGATATCGCCTTCTGTTTGTGGATTCTCCTGTTGCTCCTGTTGTTGTTGTGTAATGTCTGGTTCCATACGAGTTATGGTTGATCTGTGGCAGAAATAGAGTTAATTGAACAGTATGTTTAGAATACAATTTTTTTTTTTTTACTTCGGCATGGAAACATGATAGCATTCGTTAGGTGAGACAAACGTAGGCTGCAGTTCAAGTGATAGAGATGATGGTGATGATGACACAACAACAAAAGGATCTGGAGACCACGGTCTTTCATCTGTGTCACTCAACCATCTGGAGGTGCTTTTTAGTGAGTTTGTAGAATCGATAGAGGAAGAAGCGGCATAGACATCACGGCTAATACTAGTCGCGGTTGCAGCTGTCGATGATGCATTTCGAGGAATAGCTATTGATTCCACATCTCCCGTTAAATGTCGCGCAATCTTGTCTTCAAACTTGTGTTCGCTGTTTACATCGTCCAGTTCTCGGCTAAAAATGGACTCTGAAGAGACTGAAGTTGATAGCATGTCAGGTTTATTCTTGGTTCGACTTTCGGTGTTCTCGTACACTTCGTTACAACGAATGAAATAACTTAATATGTATAAAATCCTTCGAACAACACTTGGTTTCAGTCCAACCACCAATGTCCTTGTGACCCTTGAGGGTGTGCCAACAAATCCATACAAATCACTGTGCGCCAGTTAAGTCGATGATTTTGTATTTCTGCCAAGGTCATACATACCTCAATTGAGCCCATAGTGGGTCGTAGTTTCCATGATGGCACCCAAAATGCTAGATAATAATAATAACAATGATAGAGAAAATGAGTTCATGGCAATACCAAACGACCCATCACGAATATTACTTGATTTGCTTCAGGGGGAACAACAGTATGCACCCAGGATAAATGATGCATAAGCACCCCTGTTAGTAATGTGGATATGAAATAATTGTGTGCCTTATTATCAAACTGCTGAATTAATCGCATTAATTCCTTTATTAGACTAGCGTCATAATCAGGCTTCTTTTGAGGAAACGTTGACATGTTTAACCATAAGGGTTCCTATATTTTATGTAAGATTGTATGCAAAAAATTCATATTGAACTTACTTGTATTCGCGGTGTCAGATAGAGATCAAAAAACGATTTTTTAAACTGACTGGATGCCTCTAATAGAAAAGTATCGTTTTGGAATGCATTAAGACCAAGAGATATCGTGCTAGATCTTTTTCGAGGTTGTAAATGAGGCGAGGGATGATGTTTGAAATATTGATACAATTGTTTGAAAGCAACTGCTTGGAACTGGTGCAATCTATTTTCAATCAGTGCAAAATGAGAGAATATAAAGTCGTAAAGTGTTTCATTTTTATCCTTTAGAGTGATGACAACTGCAACCGCAAATTTGACTGATCTTGATGTTTGTCGTACAGGCTAAGAATGACCAAAAAAGTTAGTATTCACCCAAAACTCTTGAATGCCAAATGTAACCCACGTTTTCTATGGCAGATATTCTAGTTGTTGGTAAAGGCGTTGGATTAAACAAGCCATTTTCCATGTTCGTTTGCGCAAATTTACGTGTGCGCTTTGTCGATATGAATACAGGTTGGTAATAAGAATGGGAGTAATGATCATCGTCACTTGATTGCTCAGATGCATTATCTTCGCAAAGAGATGAATTAGCTAAAAACGAAGTTGTTGACCTATCACTGTTTATAGATGAAAATGATGTCCTCCGCATGCTATCGGATGTATATAGTGAGGATGGCGATTGATAATTGTTTAGCGTAAACACTTTAGATATGATGATCTGTGGATTTTTGTCTTTTTTGTAGTAATGCACTTTTGTATTCATGCCTTTGTAGGCTAATGGTGCAGTGCCGAATATCATTTCTCCCGTTAAATCAAGTTTCCGATGATTCTATGGACAAGTTCCAGTTAGTCTATGTAAGGTTGTGCCAAATTTCTATCATTTACAGGCCGTGTATGTTTCTGTTGATCTGACAAGGATAGAGATGGCATAGTTCTCATATAAGAAGGTCTCCAATCATGGCGCTGATCTTTGAATGAACCTAATTCCATGCTGCCATGTCTGCCAGATGACTGATACTGTGAGCCATTCCAGGAACGAGCTAGTGCAATGCCAGCATCATTGTTGTTTAGAAAATAATCCGAATCGTATAGAATAGTTTTGTTAGAGTCTCCAACATCTTGGCAGAATAAGACTCGAAGATGATCTTCTTGCAATTCGGTAGGCTGCCATCTATTTGGTTGTCATGGTAATTAAAATCTGACACCTCCTTTGCTCTATTCTCCCCTCTTCCCCCCCCCCCTCTCACTCGATCTCATTCATGTTATAATTATCATTTTTATTTACGGTTGAGTTTCTACTAGCATTTGACTATGACTGTCGTCTGTATCTCTTGAAACAGTTTTGTTTCGAAAGAGTCGCTGCAGCATTTCCTTCTTTTTACTTTGGAGTTCTCCTCTTTGCTTTTAAATAAATGAAAATAAATGGAAAAAGAGTATGCAAATAAAAACAAAAAAAAAGAGAGAAAATTAATAGCAATGTTTCAAAAAAGGAAAAAATATTCAAATCCCAGACTTCTTGTCAATCATCATTCACCAGTAGTCTTTGATGCATGCGTTGCTGTTTGCTATTTAAAGATAGGTCACATGCTATCTATTACAACCGGATCAGGGCTGGACCATTTTACATTGATCTTTTTTGGTCGCCCTGATAAAATCAAGCCAGATTTTCGTGCATGCTATAAGCTTAAAGCATAATCATTATTTTGAGACCACTAAAAAAGGTTATAATTGGTATCATAATATTATAAATATGTTGCGATCCTCAAAATATAGTTTTTCATAACCAAGGTTGATATAGGACATTCTTTTCGAGTAAAGTACAATTATGTTCCATAATAGACCTTTTTAGAGAATACTCGTCTGTCTTTATATACGATCAAATAAAGCTAGCATTACCACTGATAATTCCAGCTAGCGTCATATACTAATATATATTTATATCGTGTATAAATAGTATGTGTTCATGAGGGAGAGAATTAATTCAATTCATCTTCGTGTATATGGTTCATAGCTTTTTAATCAAGAAATTCAAAAATATGTTAATGAATAAAATTTATGTTCCTTTGATCTTATGCGATCAATACTTGATGCTTATCAGCACGGTAAAACTAAAAGAAGAGGGGGTTTTCATTAATGCTGCAGTAAAGAATGTAATGTCGATCAATAGTAAAGGCACAGACATACAAACAAACAAAAAGCGAAAGATTGATTATGACAATATAGTTTTATTATTATATTATTGATGAATATGATCATGTAATGAATTTATGTTAATGATGAATGATTAAACCAGATGTAAGGAAGGTAAAAATGCAGGCTTTTTTTTTCTAGTTGAGGGCATTGATATCATGAGCAATGTCGTTAGCATTGAGGTCATCGAGGTTAACGACACCTTGAAGAGCGTTTTGGAAGTTGAGATCACCAGTACCAATGTGACCAGCATCAACATCAACAAGAGATCCATCATCGTTGTCATCATTGTTGCCACCGTTGTTACCACCGTTGTTGCCACCGTTGTTGCCACCGTTGTTGCCACCGTTGTTGCCACCGTTGTTGCCATGATCACCGTCATGGTTACCACCGTTGTTACCACCGTTATTGCCACCATTGTTACCACCATTATTGCCACCATGGTTTCCACCGTTATTGCCACCATGGTTACCACCGTTGTGTCCACTGGGATAATCGTCATCATAATCACTGCAACCACGAGGGCGACAGCCACCATTATCTTCTCCATTATCTCTATCTTCATTGTCGATGCCATTACCGCCATCATACCAGTCCTCGTCATCATTACCGCCCTCGTAGTCATCATCATCTTCCCATTCACCATCATGTTCATCGTCCCAATCCTCAGCATCTTCGTGATCACCATGATGGCCGATTTCATGATCACCGCCATCATGATCACCGAGACCATTGCCACCATGGCAAGGAGCAGCAGATGTAACCATTACCAAAAGGGCAAGAGTAGCAATGCAGAGTTGAGTAAGACGAGCCATTTTTATAATATTGTTCTAATGTATTATTGAGTGAAGTAGTGAATAATGAAAAAAAAAAAACTTTGAACTAAATGGATCTGGTTTATATACATTTTGAATGGATTGGATTGATAAGCTTTTACAATTGACTTTTTTCCCCTCCCCTCTCCCCTCCCCCTTTACATAATATTCAATCGCAATTAACCCTTTGTATGTAGAGCAAAATTCCAGTCTTTGAATATGACTTTAAATCACGGATCATTCATATTTATCACTATGAAAGGGGGTACTATATTGAGTGTCAAGTCTCAATATGGAAATTCATTAAATTGACATATCCGAGGAAACTAGTGTTAGTACCGATCAGCATTTACACTTGGATTTAAATAAGATTATCCTCATTTCCTCAAGATATAAACTGTCCTAATAAAGTTGCAGCACTGAGAAAATATGAAGGATTCACCAGCTTGAAAGTCTTTTTTTTTTTTTTCGATTGATTAAAACGTACATAAATTAAAAGTTTTCATTAAAAATGTTGCTTTCAGCTTTTTCACCATAATGTAAATTCACAATATACACCTCCGTTGCTACATCTATCCATTATTATACATATTATTTTGATATTTTTGGAACGAAATGTCCCCTGCCACTCCTCTTTTTTATTTTCCAAATAATCACAATTTGTATTCGGAGTAAGATTCCTTTCTTAATTTGGCTGCTGCTGCATGATCGATAAACCAATATACCTTGCCAACAGGCTTGACTCTTTGACATGGTAGATTCTTTTCGGGCTGCTCAATAATTTGCTGGACCATGTCCTTCTTACTATCACCAGCAGTGACAAATACAACCAATTGGGAGTTATTGACAACTGGGTAAGTCAGCGTAATACGCTCTGGTGGAGGTTTGGGAGAGTCAGTAATAGGCGCCACCCATCGCGTTTGCTCGTCCAACAAGGGATGACCAGGAAACAAGGAGCAACAGTGGCCATCCGGACCCATTCCTAACAAGAGCAAATCAAAGCTAGGCAATTCATTGAAAAAGGCCTTGAGCTGCTGCTCGTATTCAGTAGCCGCGTTATCTGCATCTTTTGCAACTGCATATGCCTCATTGATGAAATGAATGTTTTCTTGAGGAATTCCAGGGATTTGGTCAAGGAGAGATTTCTTTACTTCCAAATAATTGGAATCAGGATCGCCATGAGAAACACAACGCTCATCAGCCCAGAAAATATGCCACTTGTCAAACTCGACATTCTTGTTGTGGGCCAATTCCTTTGATAAAATCTTGGGCAAAGATCCCCCAGATATGGCAACGGAAAGATGGCCATGATCAGCAATAGCTTTGCTTGAAACCTTCTCTACAAATCTATTGAGACCGCTGGAAAGCGCATCTCCATTCTCGAATGAGTAGACAACTGGCATTTTTTGTTATTTAGGATAAACAAAGTTCACAATCTCTTTTTTTTTTTATTTAAAAAAAATAATAATATTTCGACGTCATTTTTTCGTGATAACTGACTGGTTTGAGCATGTATTTTGAAAGGAGTGGAGCGTTGTTGACTTTTTGGTAGTGGTGATGTTGATGGTTGTTGGTGTTGTATGATTTATATATTCGCTTTAACATAAATTTTATACAGACTCCATTTTAGCATCTGCAGAGTCTTGACTTCTTGAGCGACGTCTTTCAGTGGGACTGACAGAACGACGACGGTTTGCTGGACTAACGGATCTTTTGCGGCTGTTTGATCTACGACGACTGGCCGAGCGAGAACGGCTGTCTGAACGACGTCGAGGGCTACGAGAGCGTCTGTCGCTGCGACCACGTTTAGGAGGGCTACGAGAGCGTCTAGGGCTACGAGATCTAGGAGAGCGAGATCTACGTCTTCTGGACGAACTGCCAGCGTTTTCAGCCTTCTCACTACGTACGATCTTACTTTAGGAACGAAATGGAAAAAGATTGTTTTATACTTACGGACAATCACGAGCTCTATGACCAGATTCACCACATTCACTATGTATAAATGTAAATTTCACGCACTATATATCATCAATAAATGAACTTACAAACAGCAACCTTTTTGGAATCTCATGGCACGTTCACCACTGTCAAGGAATAAGCATTAGAATTTGGATGCTTAAAAATAGCTCGAGCAATACTATACCTTCCCTTGGGCAAAGAGCTAGAAGATTTTGTATCATTAGTTGGAGTTGATACGGGACCACAAACTATGTAACTTTTTAACTTACCATTCATTAGCACTGTATAACATTATTTTTTTTGTAAGATATTGATCAGTAAGTCTATCTCTTGCTTCCTATTTCATTCAATTACTTACATGTGACCTAATATGCAATATTAATCAGACTAAAGAAAATTATGGATTGCAATAATAACTTACCAAATTCGCCACAGTTGTAACATCTGTCACCACCATCGTTGTTATCGAACTTTCTACCTCTGTCTCTATCGAAATCACGGTCGCGATTATCACGGCTATAGCGATCACGACGACTATCACGATCACGATCACGATCGCGGTCTCCCCTGTCGCTCCTATCATTTCTGTCACTTCTGTCACCTCTGTCACTTCTGTCACCTCTGTCACTTCTATCACCTCTGTCATTTCTGTCACGTGCACGATTAGCTACTTGGACAATCAGTCTTTCGTCTTCCAACTTGTGGCCATTAAGTTCTTTGGCAGCATCTTCAGCATCTATTCAATAGTTGTCTTTAGATTTAACTCAAGCATCTCTCGAGGCCATCCGTAATTTTTTTTTTTTTTTTTTTTTTTTTTTT
>MU619260.1:178339-197928 GCA_025201805.1 Parasitella parasitica
AAAAAAAAAAATACAGCGTCAACACAAAGATCATTTTTGCAACTATTTTGAGCACTCACCAACATAAAGTCTACAGGGGTTGGGTCTTCCTCTATCGCCGCCTCTCTCTTCTCTATCTCCTCTTTCTCCTCTATCACGATCTCTGTCTCCTAAATACGACATTATTGGAAACAATAAGGTTCTTTCTTGTTTATAGCAAAAAGAAAGAAAAATCTTTCAGCAGTAGATGTGTGTAGGTATTAGCAATTTTTCAAAGAGGGCATAAAGTAGTTCAAACAGTCACTGTTGTCGACTTCAACGTCATTTAGTTGTTTGCAACGAAAGGGTTCACCCGGATGAATTCTTTGAATCAAGTAATGTCGAAATACATGATGAATTAACAATTTTCAAGCGTTTCTTTCGGATAACAAGAGCACATTTACTAATTAACAACTGATTGGAAATGGTATCATTACAAGACGCATGTCCAATGAAAGCTGATCTGTAGGCTGCATAGCGGATCCGAAGGAACTTATGACTGAATGAGCCATCAAATTTCTATTATCAACCTTATATTTCCGTGTCATGCAGGTTACTTGAGTGTAGTCATCAAAGTGGGCATTCTTGGAAAATATAAATTAGCTTAAAATCCGCGTACTATATGTATCGATAGTTACTTGTCGTATTCACAGCGGCCATTTACTGTTGGTTTGGCACACGTTCAACGCTGTCATTATTTACGTTATGTGCTCACAAAACCAAAGCTGTGTTGGCAGCAATCATAGGTCTATGAATGCCTCAGGGATATCTCGTATCATTAGAAGGCTTATTAGATCAAGGCCGTATGTTTGAATGCAAACGCGCAGTGAATTAGAGAACGTCACTGGCTTCAATAACACTCCTTTGCAATTTTTTCAAAGCTTCGTATTTTGCACTTTCTATTATGAGCAAACCTAGCAATGATTTGCAGCTTGAAAAAGTGCTGAATATATTGGAGGAAAAGCGACAGAATCCGGGCAATTCCGATGTAGAAACCAGTTTCTTCAATAAAGCTCTTGAATACCTATTATTGGGTACTGTCAATCACTGGTGGTGCACTGACGCTACTCTACCCATCGCCCGCGAGTCTTTATGGCTGTTTTCCTTGCCAGATCATGATCCAGTCATTCAGTATAAAAAGAAACTTAATGCACAGTTAAGTTTATGTACATGCTGCGTGCAGGCATATCAAACTTCGAAGCATTTTGTCAAAGAAAGGTAAGGCTATTTTTTTTGTTTTGTTTTGCCCCAACAAAAGGGCTCTATTGTGTTGACATGCTGAATTAGATACGAAAAGACCTTTCCTGCCGAAACTGTGCAAGACTTCTTTCAAGTCATTGAACGTTTCGATGCAGACAGAGTCAAGTCAGTGTTCGAATCAGCACAAGAAGACAGCTTTAAAATGACAAGTGCAGTGATATCTGCCATTCTGGAAGTGATTTACGCTCCTTACCTGTTGAAAGATACTAGATGCGACCAATTGTTTGGGAGAATATTCGAGCTAATCCAGCAGACCAAATCATTCCCCACTTTTGGCAAAGACACGGCGACATGCATCTTTAAAATGTCATTTTACCACCATAGAATTGTTCGGTTTTGGGCTCGAAAATTGTTAGAAAAACTGATTACGGCGGACCAATACATGTTGTCAGAAGACGAGTTTTTGGAGGTGAAGCCATTGATACTGGGAACGCTTGCAGTGTTTAACACAAAAGATGGTTTTGAGCAAATAGCCAAAACATTCCCTTTTACGATTACTCAAGATTTTGGAGAGTATTGGAAAGCATTCAGGCTGGCCACTGGCATAGCATCGTCAGAGATGCTACTAAAGTGCTTGCAAGAATCACACGTGTCTATGTCCAGTTTGATTAAAGAGCAGCTATCAACTAGTGCAGAATGGCTTGGAGAAATATTAAAGACTATGACAGCAATGCTGCTCAAAATGCAGGCCGGGTTTTGGGGCGATACAATCGACAATAGCACTGCATACTACAATATTGTAAAGCAAATCTGTGAGCATCCTGTGTTTCAAAGTGCCATGCTAATTGCAAGGGAAGGAAACACGGGTAAAATCCTTCAACGTGATGGAAGTCGATATCCAAATGATAAATTGATGGCCAAGATCAAAAGCATGTTGGAGTGGATATACCCATTCTGGTCATCACTGCGACACACGACTGTGGAAAAGGATATCACTCAAAAGATTTTGGATACGACATTTGGATATTTTCAGATGGATACGTGGGGCGTGATGAGTAAAGCCTATTGTGCTGAATTGGGCTTGCAGATCATAGACCAATGTTTAGCGGATGATTCCGTGCCTGTGGATAAGCTGAAGGAATATGCAGGAAAGATGATTGAATTCGCAAAGACTGATGCAAAATCACTGCCTTCTCTAGTTCAGCATATGCCAGTAGTTGCGAGAAATATTCTTTCAGACCTTGTCAGTAGAGACACAATTTGTTTGAATAGGGCCTTTCAAATGATCTACCAAACAGACGATATCCCGATTGATTTGGATGAAGAAGCATTGGATGAGCAAAAGAGATCACCGTATGAGAATACGTGGACATCAGTCAAGCTCTGCTACAACGAAAATGTTCAAAACCACCCGTGGTTGGTCACCCTCTTGTTTAAAGCATATGCAAATATTGCTTCTTCAGATCTGCCTTCTCTTTACAATGACGCCCAAAATAGAGATGAACCGCTTTCTGATGAATGCAAGTATATTTTGTCGAGGTTTTCTGATTTTCGTTCTGTAGTAGCCAAGACATTAAAGGTTACGTGCAAGACTGATTGGCTCATTAGAAAGGAGATATCGACTCAGAGTGGTATGATTCAGCCAATGCTTCACTTGATATGCTCCCCATACTTGGAAATTAAACAAGACACCGTAACATTCATACAGCAACACCCCAAAGAGTTCACTGATCAAGGCTTATTTCATGATTTCTTCTATATGTGTCAACCACTGAAGGTGCTGGAAGCTTTCGTTGCGATTTTGCGCGAATTCACAGCCTTGACCAATAGCCCTAGCCTGAATATGTTTGACTCTGTGTCCTCTCTCTCGGCGTTTTTCTCGATTCAAGTTGATTTACTGACAAGCTCACCTAATGGATATCTAATGACATTGATTAAAATGGGTCCTGGCGCAGCAAAAGACGAAGATGGTCTTATTGGCGAATTTTGGGATGTCTGTTGGCGTACAATTACTATTATACTGGAAAAAGGACTGCAATGGGCTTCACAATATAAGCCATCTACTGTCGTCAATTTGATTGTACCTATTCTGGATACTGCAACACAGATGATGAACTTCAAGCAGCTTTTTGAAGAGGCTGTTGCAATTACACGTCAACCAGAGCAGATGGCTGTTGCTTATGACCACATTAATACTCTGACCGACTCGCTTTCGCATTGGATTTATGTTACCCGTCAAGATATGATTTCTCGTCTAATACCTCTTACAAATACTATTTTGTATACGTTGAGTAAGGCAGATGTCAAGATATCTGTGGATGCCTACGATCGACTCATGACAGCTGCTACGGGCGTCAATAGTAGTAAACTGACTGCTGGTGAAAGAGAAAGCCTGTTTATGGCGCTTAAAGCCCACCAGCCCACCAATTACATCTTTTTGAAAGACGATAGCGATGATGAAGATGTAGAATGGCAAGCAATTAAGACTTCCAATAGCCAAGAAGCAGTAGGCGAAGCTCCTTCACCGGTGAGTAATTTGTCTGAGTCTAGTATTGTATCGTCTCGACCGGCAAGAAAGCGCCAAATCACTTTGGATCAAAGCTTTTCAAACGTATCCATCACAAGCCCTACTCGCATAGCTGCAATCAAACCTGCAGCACCAAAAATCACGAATTACTTTGCAGCAACAGCAGCAGATCCTCACGAAGTATCCGATGATGAGATTGAAGAAGAGTTTGCAGATATGGATTACTCTCAGCTGCCAGGTGAATGGTTTGAAACAAGATCTGATCCCACCGCTGTAGATACGAATTCTGTTCAAAAACCAGGTAAACCCACACATTTTGGTCAAGATACTATGGACGTAGATGAGCCATTACCACAACAACAGCAACCTGAAAGGACAACCATCACCACAAGTCATAGTAAACCTGTAGTTCATAAAATTGGCACAGACACTAAGCCCAAACATACACGTTTTTATCCTGCAGAGAGTAAACAGCCAACGTTTGCCGTTACATCCAAGGGCCGTAAATTGCGACCTCCCAGCATGGGATTTACATCAAAGATGAAGAATTTAAGAGAGGAATTTCGTGCTGAACGCCGGCTGATTGCCACGGCCAAATCACCGTCTGCTGCAGGAATTGTTCGTCAACGTTACGGTGGATCTCTAAATAATTCGTCTGATTCTTCAGAAACTTCTGATGACGACGGAGATGACGATGCTGGCCTACTTGGGTTGATCAATGACATGGACGATACTCCTTTCAAGCCAGCAAATGTCCAGGCAGAAAGCTCTAGTGTCAAGGCCTTGTTTGATGCAAAACCAAGGAGGACCATCAAACTGATCGAAACGCCCATTACAAACGAATTTCTCGACAGGAAGCGCAATGCTCGTGTGCGTGAGCAAAAACGTCGTCAAAAGATCACGCCTAATATAGATCGCTTGTTCAAGACTATGTTGTCTTGGGATGTCACAGAGACCAGAGAAATTCCGCCTCACACCAATGAATCCATGTACAGCCGTGTCCCCTCTACATTCAAGACCTTTGATGAATATAGATCTGTATTTGAACCTTTGCTCTTGATGGAGACTTGGACTCAAATGCTTCGTGCCAAAGAACAGTTGTCCCAGAATGACGTACTTGATCGTTGCATAGTTGAAGGTCGCTGCCATACAAACGATTTTGTGGATGTCACCTTTGCTCTACCCATGAGTGTTGTTACTAACAACTTGTCACCTGACGATCTTGTTTGTATTGCGAATCATTTTGGACATCAATTCTTTAACGAAATATCCTCGTATAGCACCAATAACGATCCCTCGTGGAAGGGAAAAGCCTTTTTGGGTAAAGTGATGTCTATCAATCAAAAGAAAAACATTGGTGAAGTAGTTGTTCGTTGCTATTTTGCAGGCAGTCGTATTAGTATTCTGAATTCTATCTCGCCAAAGACAAGCTGGAATATTCTCAAGATTATGAGGTACGTGCCACGTCCTGTTGGGCAAAAAAAAAAAAAAGGAGCAGAGCGATAAACGTTGTTTGGATAGTTTGACGACTACAGTGCGTGAATATGCTGCATTGGAAGGTCTAGACTACTATGATTTGGCTGACGATATCATTCATCCTAAACCCAAGACGGTGCCAAAGATCAGCAGCTCGTCTATTGAATATTGTTGTGCGCATTATGATGTGAATGAGCCTCAAGCTATTGCTATTTTGTCGGCCATGCAAAAGAAAAAGGGATTTTCATTAATTCAGGGGTAAATTAAGCATTTTAGAACATGCCATATTATCATCTAACTCGTATGTACACACACCAGCCCTCCTGGCACTGGTAAAACCAAGACCATCTTGGCATTGATTGTTTCGTTATTAGATCAACGTAAAAGAGCTACGGCAGAAGACATATTGGGCCCTGGAAAACTACTAGTATGCGCTCCTAGTAATGCTGCCGTGGATGAGATTGCCAAACGTCTCAAAGAAGGCGTCATGACTTCAGAGGGTCTTACTATGCCCAACGTGGTCCGTATTGGCGTTGCGGATTCTGTTAATGCTAGTGTCAAGGATCGCATTTTGGACAAGTTGATTGAAGCCGAAATGGACGCCTCTAGTGGTAAAGATGGCGCACCAGGCGGTAAATGGGGAGCTAAATTAGACAGCTTACATCAGGATATTCGTAATATACAAATTAGTCTAGACGATGTGGACAGAGAGATCACGCAAGCAGGCAGTGACATGGTTCAAATGTCTATTTTACGCGACAAACGAAAGACACTCGCGCAAAAACTGACCAAAAGTCGAATTTTGCTCAAGGACACGTATCAAGACCAAAAGAATTATGGCAAAGAAATGGAGATTTCTCGAGTTCGCGCACGTCAAAAAGTGTTTGCCAATGCTGATGTTGTTTGCGCTACTTTGAGTGGTAGTGGACACGACATGCTGACTCAAGTAGGCATTTCCTTTGAGACTGTGATTGTGGATGAAGCCGCTCAATCCATAGAGATCAGCTCTTTGATCCCTCTTAAATTCGATACGCAGCGTTGTATTCTTGTTGGTGGTAAGTGCGGATAACAAACATTTGCCTGGACTAGAGGTGTTTAATTTGTATGCCAATAGATCCAAATCAACTGCCTCCTACGGTCATGTCCACTTTAGCTGCGAAATACGACTATCAACAAAGTTTGTTTATGAGACTGGAACAAAGCATTGCTGCAGAAGTCAATTTACTAAGGTAAGTCTATATTGAGGCTGTATCTTGCACAGTTGCTGACACGCCATGCAGCATCCAATATCGTATGCATCCTGACATCAGCCGTTTTCCGAGCAAGATGTTTTACAAGTCTCTACTCAAAGATGGTCCTAATATGGATAGAGTGTCCTGTGCGGTATGGCATGCACTTCCTCAGTTTCCGCCTTATCGATTCTTCAATGTCATGGATGGTGAAGAAAAGGTTGGCAGAGGCAAATCTATTTTCAATGTCGCAGAAGCCGATGCTGCGGTTGCGTTGGTTGATATGCTCTGTACAAAATTGCCCACAGTCAAGTTTGCTTCGAAAATCGGTATCATTACTCCGTACAAACAGCAAGTGGGTCAGCTGAAATCTCGTTTTCAGAAGAGATTTGGCAACAGCATCTTGGATGTGATTGATTTCAACACTGTGGATGGTTTCCAAGGTCAGGAGAAGGAAATTATCATCTTTTCCTGCGTCAGAGCTGGATATGGTAAGCAGCGAGTGCCTTGTTGGTCGTCTAGATTTGCTGAAATTCTGGTTAGGTCGTAGCATTGGTTTCTTGGCTGATATGCGTCGTATGAATGTTGGTTTGACTCGTGCAAAATGCTCTCTTTTTGTGTTGGGCAGTGCTCGTTCTTTACAAAGCAGCGAGTTCTGGGGCGATTTAGTACGCGATGCTCAAAAGCGTGATCTCATTACAGATGTAAGTTTTTGCAATAGAGAGCAGTGTTTTAAACTAGCTGATGGGTCTTTTTTTTTGCGACTTTCATAGTGTGAATACCCTTATTTCAGACATACCATAAATGAAACATCTATACCACACAATATATTCGAAAAGACGGCTCCAATTACTAAATCAAGGACTCTACAATACAAAAAAGGGCCAGTAAAGATATCTGCACCAAGTAGTGGTAATAATTCTCGGTCCCCTTCTTCTGCATCTTCAGAGGATGAATCTGCAAATGCGAACACTGGCGAAAAGCGTGCGGCTTCAAAGAACAGTAGCCACCGTCCTAACAGCAAAAGAAGGGTCGACGAGGACGTTGAGATGCGTGAAGTAAACAAGGGGCCTACGTCTTTTATCGAAAAGGTGCGTTTTGATAAAGAAAAGAAACTAAATGCCACCAAAAGTCGTCCTGCTGCCGTGTCTTTCTCGGCTCCATCTAATTCATCATCAACGGAACGTCCAAAATTAAGTATCTCAGAATACCGTGTTTCCAGAGGGCTTTCGCCTGCTGTTTCTAATAGAAGAGTTCCACTGCAAAGACAGCCTAGCACTAGCTCCAGTAGTTTGTTTATCAACAAAAAAAGACCTGTAGCGTCGGTAAGTAGTTGTTTGACATCTAAAGGATATTATGTTAAATGCTTTTTTAAGCGACCTAGACAGCCAAATGCATTACCAGATGGAATTAGTGCCAAAGAACATGCTCTGATGGAGGTAGGGCAGAAACGCTTGGTGAAGATTGAACTAAATACTAATGGATTTATTCAGCATTCTGCAGCAAAAGACCGTATGAGAAGCTACAGAGAAGAGGAAAGACGCCATAATAGGCCAGATCACACACCAAAGGCAAACATTCTTAACATAGACAACATTGTAGAGGATGTGCAAAACAAGTACAAAAGACACTGATGAAACAATCATTTCTAGGATTTACACACTCCTCATGTATATAGGAATCAAATAATAGCCAAGGATAGACACTAATTCATTACTTTCCGTTATGTATTAAACTGTTTATTATTACAATATATAAAATTGAATTGGCTGCTACTTATCAGTTGAGGCTGGTTTTCCACTGATTTTAATCCTGTAGATATCTGTGAAATTCGGATTACCCCAATTCGACAAAAACTGGATGATCACAGTTTGATAGACTCTGTCTGTATTCTCGACCAGTAAAAATTTCTGTGCCTTGTATTGCGAATGAATATCGTATTCAAATTCGCCAAGAAAAACTAAATCTTCCTCCAAATAGATTGGATCAATCGGTATGGCAAACACTCTAAAGACTCTTGGTGCGTTGATGATATCGCCAAGCAGAACACTGGCTGATGGATGCACTAATGTAACACTATCCATAAAGATTTTTGTGCTCAAAGTGATCCCTACTGTACCATTTGAACCGGACATCGACCAGCATTCTCCTACTTGGATACTTGGATGAATTATGGCCGTGGGGCTTTTGATCTTGAGGTAATAACCAAGTGCTCTACGTAAAAGCGATTTCGATGTAATCGGAGGACGATATGTTCTACTAGTTTGGCGTAAATCAATGCCCCCGCCACGGCTACGCAGCGCAAAGTCTGGTTCGTCGTCCTCCTCAACGAAGTTTTTCACAGTTGCTTCAACAAGATGCTCCAAAGAAAATGGGTCTTGCTCTATTCTTTCCATGATGGTACTCGTTTTATCATTTTGGCTCGAGAAAAACTGCTGCAATTCTTCTTGAATGAATGATCTGATTGTTGGCCTGTTGTGCTGAATAAATGCTTGAATAAAATCTACCGTTTGCATATATTCTAGAAACTCGGGCGATATCTTGAATTCTTCGTTTTTTCGGTCAAATATAGCAACAGTATTGTCTTGCAGAGCTTCGATTACGTCCAACTTGAGATCATCAGAAACAGACAACATGAATTGGTTTTGTGTGTATAATGCATCCCAAATTCTTCGATAATCTTCTCGCTGATAATTCAATTGAGATTGCTGCTCCCTTATCTGTGATGACAGAAATGACATTTGCTCAAGTATCATTTTGTTGCTGTGCTGAGATTTCTGAAAGTATTGTTCCAAACGTGATGCTTGCTCGCTAATCTTGGAATCAATGTCAAAAAGGTGTTTAGCCAAAGAAAAATACTGTTTTGGCTTTGCTTTGCTTGCATTCATAGTTTGATAACCAGCAGCTGTGAATTCAGACAATCTCAGTAAATAAATGCCTGATAGAAAAATTGATCCGATCAATATATAAAGGCATATTCGATATATTTTGATCCTGTTAAGTGAGAACTGTAACTGCTGAAGTTTATCTAGAATATTGGTAATAACAACCCAAAGAGAAATCAATGCAATAGCTACATCGCCGTCTTTTATATACTCGCAAAACTTGTATGCTCCTTGACAAACAAAGTTTTTTAAAGTACCAAACTGATCCCAATTTGGCCATCTCAACCTGTCCAATGCGATAAAGATTGGAGTTATTACTAGCCTTGAAAATAAAGATTTCAAAGATTCAGTATCTTGTTGTTGCTGCTGATATTCCTCTTGTGTTTCTATTCAAGACTAAAGATTATTTACAGCACTAAAAAAAACATCTCTATTGACATGGAAATAGTACCATCTTTTTTCATTGAGCTGACTCTGGGAATATTTTTCCCTGATCGTAGCTTCATATCAGGTCTTGATTTACTGCTATTTAATGTGGTTGGAGTATTCATAATGATAAGAATTTGAAGAAGAAAAAGAAAGTTTGTGAGATCTAATACACAAACGAAACCTTGAAAAGTAATCAATCAGTGAATGATTAATAAATGGATACTTGTATTTTTGAAATTTAAAATATTATTCATTCATGAGGTCAAAACAACCAAAGGCTTTTCCTGTCAAGTACAAGAATTTTTGAAAAAACAGACATGGATTTTACGACCAACTGCGTCTTCCTTGATGAATCTGCATTTCATATTAATTTGAAACGTAGTATGGCATGGTCAAAAAGAGAAAGCGAGGAGAAGACGTTGGGCGTGTGAGCAAAGGGACAGTTACGGGACACTATGTTAGTTTTCTAAAAACCACGATGGATGAAATTGACTAGTATCCACATATGAAAGGCCATTACCTCGTGATGGATAATGCTCCAATCCATACATCGGTTGATATAGCTAAATATGTAGAATCTCGCGGTTACCGCTGTGTCTATTTGCCGTCCTATTCTCCTGAACTTAATCCAATTGAACAGTTTTGGTCAGTGCTTAAGAGTAAAGTCAAACGAAACAAGCTACTGGAAACTGAGACACTTATGACAAGAATCAGTGAGGCATCTAATAGTTTGACGCTGAGCGATTTTAAAGGGTTTGTTGGGCATTCTCACAAATGCTTGGACAAGTGTCGTAACAGGCAAGCACTCTGAAGATCTTATTCATGGTCAATGCAGTAAAAAAAAAAAAAAAAAAAAAAAAAAAACTCGCACAGGATATCCACCAAAGGATTGCGGTTGCGCCGTGAATATAGCACCGAGTTGCGTTTGGCACCATTTACTATAGGCTTTCTAAATCGGCCCATGATCACCATATACAACCTTTCGCTGATGGAATGGCATGTCGACGAGCTTGTTCATCCCATAATTGGCGAGCCGAAGTCCCAACAAATGTGCTATCCGTGCTATCCGTGCTATCCGTGCCATCTGATGAAATCATTTTCCACCAGGGCGAATTTATTTGTTGTGCAACATGAATTCTGTTCTCGTCATTGGCTGTATTTACTTTCCGACAAGAGCGAATTTACTTTCTGGAAAGAGTGTATAATAGCAGATGCAACTAGAAACACTTGAGCATAATTGATATTTTTGCTAATTTCATGTTATTAAGTGAAGAAAACACTGTGACCTAACCAGGCAAATTTTGTTAATTTATGAGAACGTATTGACCCAAAAATTATATTTTGTATACTCTCACGATGTAGCAAAACTGCTATTTGACGGTGCTACTGTTACTGTGGAATAATTAAGCTGTTTTAATGATATTTTCTTACGCAACATGCAAAGACATGCAAGGACACACACATATAATTTATTTTTCACGAGTTATTTACTTGTGCAATTGTATGCGGGAGTAAATTTTTATTCTATCGAAGTAAGTGATTTGATGGAATAACTAGCGAAGTATGAACAGCCAAGATCTTAGTACATGCTATGGATGATAAGAGGTCTATCCTTTTAGTGCACGTTCAGGAACAGTCTTCTAATTGATTTTTTTTAGAACTTCGATAAAGCTCTCATCAGCAAAGCACATCGATAAATCAATTATAATCAGAGATGGCAGATTTGAAGGAGGAAGAAGGAGTCAAATAGTGTTCATATTACCTGGATGAATGAAGGATTCCATTAGAATTTGTTCAATTGCAACACACTGGCCGACTAAAATCCCCCAACTTACAATAACAGGCACCAAAAATCGAATAGCTGTTCATCGGTGTAGAGAAATGTAGAGTAGAGAGATTGTGTGTTAAAATTTTTTTACTGTATTATACAAAATAGAGATCTAATACAATTAGAACTGGATATATTTATATGTACATTGATGAGAAGAAAAATAAATATAGTTAAACAAACAATTTGATAACTCAAGTTTGGTATCGCATGAAGTAGCGATCGGGATACATATTATAAGCTATCATATCTGCAAATATAGTAGTTAAGATATACTAATGGCAAATCGTAAGAGCATTTGGGCATTGCAACAAAGCTTGAAATACGTGATTACGTACTTTTTATTTGAAACAGAAGCTCTTTAAAGAGAGTAAATGACGTCTAAATGTCTGCCCAAATAGGCTTGGATTTCTCAAAATGGGACACGATCTAACTAAAACAAGGCGATTTTCGACTGTACACCTCGTTTCATGTTGATAATTATGTATTAACTGTTTAAAAGAAGAGAAGAACGGAGCCATGGAAGTTGAGGTCGCAGTTCATCTTTTCAGCAGGAGAAAAATGGCAAAAATAAAAATTGTTATTGTACGTAACTTATGATACAAACATCACCCAATGGAAATCAAGTGCTTCTTAGATAACCCTAATTATGCGTGTATCAGCCAAGTCTAAAACATGTCTCTTTTTGTTCTTTATCAGAACTTGTAGACATTTACCTGCTTATACACAATTTTTATATGAAAATCGTTGTTTTCTGTTGATAATATTTTTTAATTTAAACATATCCTTTTTTGTTCAGAATAAATACGATGTGAAAGACAATGCAGACTCGAAATTATGAGAAATCCCCCCTTTTCACTGTCCATCAAAATTCAGAGCAATAGGATTATTTAGGGAAAAATTTAATGCGAAAGTAATGGTCTTCTGATACATTTGGGTACAGTCTAATGCAAATGCAAACACTGCTTCTTAGCGTACAAGTAATTTCGATATTTAGGGTAAATCCTGCCTAGTATAATTTCCCTATAAGCGGCAAACCAAGGTTAATTTTTCCGAATATAGTCAATTTTTCTATTTTTGGGCTGATATTTTTGTAATATAGAAATAACGCAGCTTTATTTAAATGCTAATAAAATAGACAACATGTCCTGGAAAAATTATATCAACCGTATAGAAAAAATGAAGCCAAGTGTAAAAAACATGACTACAGAGTTTATGAATAGAATATATTCTGCATATTAGCAGCAACACTCTTCACAGATACAGCAGCAGCCGATGGCAGCGAGGCAATCGGTAATACAGCCTCCACCGCCTCTTAATCTCAACATAAAAGATGAAGAACCAGCATCTTCTATTAAAAATATAAGTAATTAAAATTGCATAATGGCTCGTTCTGCTTGCCTTGTTGATGATGTTCACACTGGTTGGCATTTTGATCGGAGGCTTGCGAGACATTTATGGTAGACATGTGGTTGATAGAGGGGTAAGCATCAGGAGAGTTGGCTACAGAGACCTTGGGAACTTTAGTAACAGATTCACTCATTTAAACAAATGATAGAAGAACAAGCTAAAATTTGATCTTTTGAGAAAACAAAAGTATATTTTATACAAAATGTGAGCCATGTGACAAATGAGGTAATTGGAAGTACATAATTTATTGGCTAGTCTTGGCATTATTCATTTTGTTATGACCTCATACGAAAAGCTAATATGAACTTACCATTACCAGAAGTAGAAAAAGCTTTAATATAAAATAATAACAAACAGTAAAACAAAAAAAAACAACAAAAAAAAAGTGTATTTGTGTGAAAAATATGAGTGAAAATATATAATGTGAAAAATGAGTGTTATGCGTGTATATCATTGCTCTTTAATTTGCCGGCGATTCTGTCACAATACTGTTTTCAGGTGTTGAAGGGGAAGTTCCGTAAGTAATTGTACCATTTACTTCTTCGTCCTCTCTTTTAAACAATGTCGCCCAATACTTGACTTTGGTAGCATCAGGCATCAGTACACCACCATCATCAACCAAATCTTTATCCTTCATTGGATCAAATAAGGGATTGGTGAACTTCTCCTTGTCCGAATTAAAGTAATCCCAAATACTGTAAGTCTTTTCCTGAGGATGATGATCTGCCCTTTCTGCTTCACTATTGAACAGAAAAGTACCAAATTGGCAGGAATAAACATGATAATGTAGATCAATCAGCATTTGCTCATTGAATTCAAATCGAGTTGGATACAAACAGATCAGTTGGTATACACAATCCAGGAACTGATGAAATACTGGGCTCGTCTCTCGCTGATAATAATTCGATTTGTAAAACTTATTCTGCATGTCCTTTATCGTGTTGGTCGCGGCATTTCCACCTGTGTTTGCTAGATTCACAAAATATTTTTCGTTGCTCAAGTGACCGCATCTATCTTCAAACTTATGTCCAAAAGAAATCCAATCTTTTTCAATCAGGATCTGGATGCCTTCAAACGTGCGATAATATGGATCGAGACAGAGCTCGCTCAATGACACTAATTGTGATGTTCTATCCCAGCCATCCGAACAGTGAACAAGCACATGCGAATTGTATACGTGAATATTCTTGACAATTGTCATTGTGCCTTCCACAACCATAGCAATATGCTTTAACCATCCGGATCTCTGCAAAGCCCCTCGATTCACCTGCCCACCAGCAGATTCCATTCCTTGCATTGCTTCACTAAGTTTAGCTAAACTATCTCTCATGACATGAATATTATCAATGGCCACATAAATCTTGTGGCAATTGCGATAATGGTTCATGTTTTCAGTTCCAGCACCTTTTGCAACATTTCCTACCGCATTGGCCATTGGTCTAGCATCCACTATCAAATTCGTTGGAGTAGAACCGTAAACTATTTCGCCATTGGGCCCTGTAGGGACATTGGAGGAGAATACTGCCTCTATCAATTTTTCATCTTGAATTGATCTCGCTTGTTTAAAGCCAACCATGGGTTGACTACTCCTTGTTATAGTTGCCTGTAAATTGGGGAATATTGTTAGTTGTGAAATATGCAATCATAACGAAAACCTTACATGGTTATGCCAATGCATATACGACAATGCTGGAATCCTAGCTTTGCTACGATATTTTGCTGCATAATTCAATGTGTTGTCGCTGATTTTGAATGGTACCACCAAGGTACGGGGATATGTGGGTGAATACTATCCATAGAACCATGCACATAAATAGGGAATATTTACTCCGGAAGACTTGCGATTACTTACCTTGTAATCTCGATTCACTGGTGTGAATCTCCATGTTTCAGCACTCACATCAACGCCCATACGCTCGTATTCTTTAAGGGGGTCGTATATATTCCAGCCGTTGTTAGCAGTAAATGGCGTCCGTGGCTGATATGCATAGGCATATAGCTGTTCTATGGAATCTACACACACATATCTGATTAAAGCGAACTTGAGTGTATAAAAAACTCAAACTTACTGACACATGCCAATTTTTGAATACTATCAAAAACATCTTGGGCTTCGCCATCTTTTAAAAGAGAGAGAGTAATGATCATGAAATCCCGGCATTTAATATGCAGTGGATGGCGTCCTGACTGAAGAGAGGGTGGTTGTCTTTCTACGGTGTGTATGATAGGGTAAGGTATCTATTATAGGGGTAAATGATCTGAATTGGAGACGAAAGAGCCTATGTACAAACCCAAAGCTCTTCTTCAGAATAGCTGAATATCAGGTGATGGACAGTCAGGTGTAGAGTACCCACAGCGGTTTCTTGACCCCTATCAAGTTGAACATCTTTGGCCTTTTTTGCGTGGTTAGTTGTTGCATTCAGCCCAAATAATTCAGTCTCTAACCTGAGTGATCTTTAAAAGATCAATACGACTTGATTGCAGATTCGCTTGTGGTTGGAACAGCGTGGGCAACGAAACACGAGCAAGGTTGAAAATAGTGAAAAGTTAATACAATAGAGGGTTGAGAGACAAAGAGCAATTTATGTGCTATAAATTACTATATTGTACAGCAAGAGATGTGAAAGTAAAACTACCAGAGACCTCTCTTGCAAGAAAAAGAGAAAGGAAGAAAGACCAAGCAGTTGATGCTCCTTCCAAGTTGAAAGAGATTTGCTCGTTACGCTGCCATCACGTGCATGAAATGATTCTACTGTTACTATTACCAATTTGCAAGTGCGATCCATGTCTACTTTTTTTTTTACACAACTACACTTGGTATTCCAGCATAGAGATGCAACTAGAGAATGGACGCATTATTTTCACGGTTGACATTTAACAAGCTTTGTGTAGCGGCTTTTCTCCTTCGAGTCCTATTGCTACTGTATGGAGAATACCAAGACACTTATTTTACAGTCAAATACACAGATATCGACTATGTGGTCTTTACAGATGCCGCACGCTACATCACAGAAGGAAGATCGCCTTATCTACGAGAAACATACCGATATACACCTCTGCTAGCTCTCATGTTGACACCCAATATTTTCTGGTTTAGGTCGTTTGGCAAGTGTCTATTTGCAAGCGCAGATTTACTATGTGGATATTTGATTCATCGCATTTTAGTGTTGCGTGGTATGCGATCCACCACCGCACTGAAGTTCGATGTACTTTGGCTTTTGAATCCTATGGTTGCTAATATTTCTACACGCGGGAATGCTGAATCATTACTGGGCGCTATGGTGCTAGGCACATTCTATCTGATTTTGACAAGGAGATGCTTTTTTTCAGCTTGTCTTGTGTTTGGACTTTCTGTACATTTCAAAATCTATCCTGTAATTTATGCGATACCTTTACTAACGTTATTGGGTGATCAATACGGCAATCCCTTCCAGCAATCCACTTTTCTAGTCAAGGTTCAAAATATCAGATTTCGGTTAATTCATAAGTTGGATCAAAAAGCGGCACAGGAGAATAGCGTGGCAGCTACCATTGCAAACAGAGTTGTTGTCTTTTTATCGCCTGCGCGCATTATATTTGGTTTTATCAGTGCTTTTGTGTTTTTTGCATTGTCAGGTTTGATGTATCAGCAGTAGGTACCAGGAAACCATGACTCATTCCTATCCGTTAATGAATTTACGTAGGTACGGTGACGAATTCATGGAGCACACTTATCTGTACCATGTTACAAGAGAAGATCACCGTCATAATTTCTCTATTTGGTTCTACCAGATGTATCTTGGCATTGAGAATACAAGTGCATGGATGGGCTTGATAGCATTCATACCTCAATTAGCATTAGTGGTTGTCATTGGTATTGCATTTGGAAAAGATATATTCTTTGCTACTTTTGTGCAAACGTTCGTATTTGTTACATTCAACAAAGTCATCACTTCCCAAGTAAATTTGTCAACACATGCTAACTGTGATCTGTACTCACACAGCTTTAAAAAAAAATAGTATTTTATGTGGTATATATGTCTGTTTCCATTGATTTTGCCTTCTACAAACATCAAGTTTAAAGGAAAAGGATTATCGCTGTTATTTGCTTGGGTTGTCGGGCAGGTATGTTTATGTCAACAGGGAAAAAAAAACTTTAGTTATAATACTCCAATAATCAACTTAGGGCCTTTGGTTGAACTTTGCGTATCGATTGGAATTTTTGGGTCAAAATACGTTTTTACAGTTATGGGCTGCAGGAGCACTGTTCTTTGTCATAAATTGCTGGATTGTAGTTGAGCTCATATTGAATCATCAGTATGACCCTATATATAGTAGTAGTGGACGTATACGATGGGTGTGGGGAAATGGTGACCCAGGATCAAAACGCTTACAGTAATAAAACTATCAAAAATTATGATAATTGCATTGATTTCCTGTCTTCATAACGCCATATAAGAGCAGGAAAGTAACGGTCCCGTTAGAATATTGTGTTGAAATGGCCATTTTTCGGTGCTGGCAATTTCAAAGTTATAGTCAATCATCAGTAATGTTTTAAATGATCACAGTACTGTTCTAAAATCATCAGACAAAGTCAGGTAGCCCAGGGTTGTAACAACATATGGAACCTGAGTGATTTCATTATATTATATTTTCAAGAATTATGGTAGTTTAGTGTGAATGACCTACAAAGATAGTGGCATATTACAATCTGTTGACAGGTGCAACAGATTAGCAGACATTTTCGCGATCGACTAGATCTTTTCCGTCTTATGGAAATCGATAATATGTCTTTTCAAAGCTTTGAAAAGAAGCTTCATTCATTTAAAAGTAATTTTTTATTATTTGTCTATTCAATGCTCAATTCGAAAGCATACATGGTTTTTGATCATTTGTCTGTTACTTTGACAGCTCGAGTCGCATGGCAAAAAGTGAAAAAAAAAAAAAGTAGAGTGATGCTGCATGATCAGAGAATTATTTCTGTACCAATTTTAGTTTCTCATAATTGCGTAAACCTCGCAATAAATTACTTGATAATGTTAGATTTTCACACCCAATAGTGAGGATCTGCATGTATAGATAATATCAAATATTTTGTTGCTGAATCCATTGTTATACCTATATGAAGATGAGAAGTGTGTCAATTAAAGCGCCTATTTGTGTTTTGGTGTTACAAAAGCATCAAAGCAACATTTCAGGTACTTTTTGCAGTAAATGATCAGCATTTATTTCATTATGTAATGTGTAGTCATTGTTTCATAGCTTTTCGTACATGAAATAACTCTTGTGACAAATCGTCAAAATTTTATGACTCTATTTCAAAGATTGAGAGAAAAAGTAAACACTGCTGTCATTTGGCAGTTTCCGAAAAAAAAGTTTAAGAAAATGATAAAAGTCATGGTGATTGTGATAATATATATTAGGGTTTCTGGTAGCAAATATTTATTTCTGATAAAAGCTAAGAAGTTTCTGAGAGAAGAGAGTAATTGCTTTAATGTGTTTCAGTCGGATTGAAGCTATTAAGAGAATGTGTTGTGAAATAAGCTATCTACATCATATTTTAAAGTTCAAGGTAGTCTAAAAAAAAAGGTTACGGTTGTCTATTGGCAAGCATCTGTGAATCTGGGTGTAAGTGTGTATATTGCCTTTGGACCAAAAACCTTTAATTGGATTCAGGTACGGAGAGGGAAGTTGAAGATAAATATATTAATGTCCTTTGAACTTCATACATTTCTATACAGATAATTTTTTTATGAATGGGTATCTTATCCTGGGGCAGATTACTTCCGTTTCTCTGCCATTTTCTTATACCTTCAGTTGATTTGGCGTCTTCTAGTGTAGACGGTCTCTTGTCAGACAAGCACCAAGCTGGGCTCTCTATACTCAGTTGCACAGTAGAACAGTCAGTCAAGCCTGTGCTATTTTTTCCATAATTTTGGAATTGAGTGTCTTTGTAAAGCCAGCGTAGCTTTTGGGCACCTAATTTCTTTTTTCTTTTTGGGGTCAACGCGAACTTCAGTGTGTTATTGCCAGAAAAAAGATAAAAACTGTAAGAAAACAATGTTGGAAATATCAAACACAAAAACAAGTAATGCAATGTAATGCATTAAACTATAAGGCATCTTTTAATTGCATAATTGCAAAGCTTAAAGCAAGTTTTTGTACTTTTTTAGTTGAAATCAAATGAAGGTAGCGACTTTTCTGACAAAAGTATTTTTCAAAATCAGAGCGTGAGGTCTTCAGGCCAGGTGCAGACATGCAAGTGCTACCATTAAAAAGCCAAGAAGCACAGAATTCAAATAAATTATGCCTCAATTGTTTTTCTCTTGAATTGGGTCAGCCATAGCTTCATAAAGCTAATACTTTCTTGAAAAAAACACCATTATATTTTTTTTGAAAGCGGAGATTGAACGTATCCAAAATCAGGAAGAAAACATTCTTTCAAAAACTCCATTTGGACATTTCAAAAACAAAATTACTGTCACCTTTCTTCCCGCTATTCCTCACTTTGTGTAGGTCTAATGGTGATTTGAATTTTTCAAAACGACCTCGTCAATCGTAGAAATGGTCAACGACTCTCCTTTACCTCTGCTCTTATACCCTGACGC
>MU619260.1:200443-211766 GCA_025201805.1 Parasitella parasitica
TTATTTAACCAGCTGTTAGCTTTATGTATCTACTCTGGTCTTTTTATGCGCTTTGCTTTAGCTGTTAAGCCCATCAATTATTTATTGTTTGCTTGTCATGCTACAAATGAAGTCGCTCAATTAACACAAGGCTATCGTTTCCTTCAATATAACAAGTAAGTTGGTTAATCAATTAGAATATTGCGAAGGAAGGGTGATGCCAGACTCCATTTTCTTTACTTATCCATTCGATAGATTTGGTGGCAAAGAGAAAGTAGAAGCTGAAAAGCTGGTCAAACAACAAGAATAAATAAAAGAAGAAAAACTGTATTTTATTATAAATTTTCATATTATTAGATCTCTAATGTTGTTCTTGTATTGATACCAATATTCTCAATTGCACGAGAAAAAGCTTTGCTATCGATTGGTTTTTGCGAATCTACATTATAGAATGGATTGCAAACATTGGAAACATACGTTGTATGTATTTTACGAAAAAGCTATAAAAAGTCTTAATTTTAAGGTGCCACAAATTCCAATTAAATTTTACCGTTTTCATATCAGCATCACGGATGATACCATCTGTTACTGAGACAACCACGACTAATTTGACTCGGGTATTGGTAATATATCCATATCTACTTTGTATGTTTAGTTGCCATGATTACCATAAAACCAGATTATCTTACACTGCTAAATCTTCCATAGCATACAGTAATCCTAGGTACAAGTCGAGATTTTTCGGTCCATTTGAAACTAGAAAACATTGTATAAATACTTGTTATGTCTCAATATGTAAGAGACAATAATACCTCGTTCTTCAATGACATCTATTGAGGTATGTGCTATGTAATGATACTTCAAGTCTGGGTGGGAGGTACTGAAGTTCTTGATGAATAACGGGTTATTCTATTTCAAATGAGAAAACTGTTAAATCAACTTGATCCTCGCGTTTTTCAAGTCTTAAATAATAGTGGGATAAAGTATTTACTTGTTTTCCAATCAATGCAATACAGTTTATTTCGCTACTCATGGTTATATTATGTTGAATACTAATAAAAGGAAGCGATAACACCGTACTGTATCAATTTCATATTGACCGAAAAAGGGAAAGTCAGTCCTTGTTTTTGCAAATATACCTTTTATTCACCACACCAGACTTGCCGTTAATTTCTTTCTTTTAACACTAAAATAAAACTCTTTTTAAAAATGAACGTAGATGCTTGTATTGAATCTATCAAAGAATGCAAATATCTTCCTGAAAACGATATGAGACAGCTATGTAGCAAGGTATCGTATGTAAAAACTCCCTCTTTGTAGCTTGTTTGTAAAACCGCTTGACCTAGTTGAAAGAAATATTGGCTGAAGAGTCTACAGTTGTACCTGTAAACGCACCAGTGACATTGTGTGGTGATATACATGGGCAGTTTTACGATCTTGTCAAGATATTTGAAGTGGGCGGTGACATTCCTAGTACATCGTATATATTTATGGTAAGCATGCGACTAGTAACAATGCAACTCAAGTATCTTATAGTACGAATCTACAAATTTAGGGCGACTTTGTTGATCGAGGTAGATACTCATTAGAAACACTTACATTGTTACTACTTTACAAACTCAAGTAAAGTGCACCATTACAACGAAATTTGCATGATTATTCAATTAACTGAGTCATAAATAGATATCCCGATCGTATTACACTTACAAGAGGTAATCATGAGAGTCGCAATGTCACTCGAGTGTATGGGTTTTACGGTAAGTTGTAACTAAAGGAATACGGTATTATAAATAGCTTATTGCTTTCGATATAGATGAATGCTTGGCTAAATATCAAAATTCAAGAGTTTGGGAATGGTGTTGTACTGTGTTTGATTATTTACCTCTGGCTGCAGTAAATTCTATTACTGATCTGTCGTGTAATACATGAAATTAAACTACTCCATGCAAAATTAGGTTATTGATGGATCTGTGTTCTGTGTGCATGGCGGTTTATCACCGGAATTACCTTCTATCGATTCAATTCGGTAAATACGCAATCACTGTAACCGGGTAAATTGGCTAATACAATTTCATAGTACGTTATTTCGAATGCAAGAGCTGCCACAGAGTGGTGGTCATTGTGGTAAGCTACTGAAGTGAATGATTAAGTTTCCCAAAAGCTAATATAGTGCTCTCGTATAGATCTACTATGGTCTGATCCTGAAACTCAGGTAGATGCATGGGCAATCAGCCCCAGAGGAGGAGGATATCTATTTGGACCATTACCAACAGCAGCAGTAAGACAATAATGCCACTGAATTGCATACTTGCTGATAATTATTTTGTATAGTTTTGTCATAATAATGGTATAAATTTAATTGTTAGAAGCCACCAATTGGTAGACGAAGGCTACAACTATCCATTCGAAGAAGGGAATCTCGTTACACTGTGGTCAGCACCAAACTACTGTTATCGTTGTGGCAATAAAGCTGCCATTTTAAAAATACCAGACCAAGACAGACCAATTGTTTCCACAGACTACACAATTTTCCTAGAAAATGATGTGCAGGGAGAAACAAGTAACAATGCTGCTGGGCAAGGGCCTGGTAGTCAATACTTTTTATAAAAAGAGTTTTTTTTTTTTTTTTTTAAAAAAAAAAACATATGTATTTTGTAGCAACATTTGAATAATTATAAAAAAATTCATCCAAGTATGTATCGTATATCAAATTTTTATAAAATGCAACATGGCCTCTTTGC
The DNA here is from genome assembly GCA_025201805.1 of Parasitella parasitica. Lineage (NCBI taxonomy): Eukaryota > Fungi > Mucoromycota > Mucoromycetes > Mucorales > Mucoraceae > Parasitella > Parasitella parasitica. Next base: position 203,164 of record MU619260.1, read on the forward strand.
TTTTTTAGGCAGAGGGGGCTCTAATGCGGCAACTATTGCTTCGTCAAACACATTTTTCAAGCCCTTTTGAGTCAATGCAGAGCACTCGACGTATTTAACGGCTCCAAGTTCTTTGGCTAGCGTTTCCCCTGAATCAAAACTAATAGGTTTTTGCTTTTGTTTGTCTAGTTTTTCCCTCACAGCTGGCTCATCTCGTAAATCGACTTGTGTACCTACAATTAGACAAGGTACTCCAGGGCAATGATGATGAACTTCTGGAAACCATTTCTCCTTCACATTTTCAAACGATGCTGGCGAGGTAACCGAAAAACAAACAAGGAATACGTCTGTTTGAGGATACGAAAGAGGACGAAGACGATCATAATCCTCTTGACCTGCTGTATCAAACAATCCTAATGTATAAGGCTCGCCTCCTTTTTTTTTTTTTTTTTTTTTTTTTTTTTTTTTTTTTTTTTTCATTATGAGATCAACTTAAAAATGAATAGTACCAATCATTACTGTCACTGCATAGTTATCGAACACCTTTTTGGAAAATGAGTCGATGAATACATATATCATTTCCTTATTAATAAACTTACTGTAGGAACATATTCCGAAGGAAATTTGTTGGTAGTGTAGGAAATCAAGAGACAAGTCTACATGAATTAATAAATTAATGAATTCAGCATGTTATACTCCTGCGCCAATACCAAACAAACAAAAAAACAAAAAAAAGAAGGGAATAAAACTCCCTTCATAATTTCTGGCTTGATTTCTCCTTCCTCTTTTGATTCATGTATGATGGAGCCATCACACAAATACTGGGGCAATTCCAAATATAAAAAATACAAATGATACGTACTTTACCAACAGCACCATCACCGACGACAACACATTTGATTGTAGGTACCATATTTGATTACTGAAATAAACTGTTGAAAGGTATTTGTTTGAATGTGCTTTTTCAAAAAATCAAAGATAAAAGAAATATAAAAAGAGAAAGAGAGAAAAAGAGAAAAAGAACAAGAAAAGGGACAGGAATACAAATTATCTTTGATAAAATTACTTGTGCTTTCCTCTAAAACAAGTAGATGCGCTTGCTTACCAAAGCCAGCCCTTTTTGCCGAAATAAGAAATAGAATCAAGGGATCAAGGGTAAAGAAATAGCATTCAGGCCAGGTGGCATTTTCGAGTGCCTTTTTTTCCCTTTTGTTATATTGATTGATCTTATAAGGGGTACTAACAATGTCTTATTGTCTATTCCTTATCAATGCCAATACATTTGTATGATATAAATCACTCGGGATAAGTCATGCCGCTTATTTGGCAACCTCTTTCATCCATGTCCACCATGACGCAGACACATACAATGCACATGTTAGCAGCGCATACACCCTTAAATACCAGAAAAGAGATTATGAAGCTACTCTAAATCAACCGATTCAGTTAAATGTAGCGCATACATACACATATATGTTCATAATCATTTAAACCCATGATGTCCCTTGTTTATATCCCTCCTTCTTTGATTTAAATTATTGATCCACGTTCTGGGTACAGACAAATAAGCTTGAGAAAATGGCAAGGAAAAACATTGCCTCTTTGATTACAGTGTAGAGTGAGTTATCTACACAGCTCATAATTTATAACATGTATTTCTACATGTAATTCAATAATTCATAACTGAAATGTAATCATATCTACAGGCATTGAATCATCCCAGTAACCTTGAGCATATTGCTACCAACCAAAAGTTATATGAAAATAAATTCCGAGGCCATATTTTACAAAAGATTCACACAAAGTTACATTGCTTATAGTATCGCGTCTCGCTTCTCAACTGAAGATAGTTAATCACGGGCAAAGCATGAAGTACATGGCGAAAATATATCTTGGTAGAGCCTTTTCAATTGGAAAACATTCGGCATACCGGTACAATTACAAATTGGCGCAAAGGAATCAAGAGTATCCTGCCTAGGTTTGAAAGACACTTGCTATCGTCACATCTTATCTGGCTGCTTAACGTCCACAAAACCGACAGAAAGCTGGCTCTGTTTGATGGATTTGACCTTGTTGGCATATATTTAATACCAGCCAACATGCTGAAGGAAAGTACATGCATACGATTTCCTTGTCGTTGACACATATGATAGAAAATCAGCAAAGATGTTTGTTTTTGGGGTTGAATATGTCCAGACTTTCAAACATACCACTATTCTCGACAAAGCACTTGCATTTATCGAATACATCAACTAAACTATCGACCAAACGAGCTTTTGTTTGTAAACCCAACTCAATCAGCAATGTATACGATTATGTGCGCTATGTTAATTTTAAGCTTTTTCTCCACAGTGGCGGATGGCTGATTAGGGTTAATAAATCCATGTGGTAATGGTGGAGGTGGTGGTGGTGGACGCGTCATTTAGAGACTATCCTTTTTCTCCTTTTTGACCATTTGGTTGGTTTTTTTTTAACCATATATCGAACTTTATCCTTCCTTTCCTCATTTTCATACATAGATAGAGTTATCTAGTACATATATACACATCTATCTATCTATATATACAAACCCTAGAGATCATGATATCATTGTCTGTGGTAAAAGATGATGAGGACCATACTATGCATTATGCCCAAAGCTTGCCTTATGCCGATAAACTCGAGTATGAGGCTCAAGATTGGCTTGGCTCGATATGCACCAATTTAACCATCAGCATTAAAGCAAAAGATTTCAAGGCGGGGGCGGTTGCTTGGACAAAGCACTTATCAAAGTATGTTTTTTTCTTGTACGCAGACGTCCAATCTACTAACAGGGCCGTACAATAGTTATCTAGATATGAAACATGCTCTTCCTCGGGAAACAAGGGCCAACTTGGCAAAACTGTTATTTGAAATGGTCATCATGCCTGGTATGGATTATACCTTGATAGATTTTTGGTCAAACAATTGTATACGATTGATTAGGTAAGTACATAATTTCCATGACAACTGCATTTTAATTAATATTGTTTATACAAACACTTGGTAGACATAAAAAGAGACTGGACCCTGAAGATCTTGGATTGGATTGGCGTCCATTATACGATATGATTGAAAGGGCATTGTTTCCTAAAAATCGACAGAGGGCCATGCTCAACGAGAGTAAATACATGTCTACAGTGCTTCGATTAGTTGGACATGCCCAGCGATTTTTTTCACCCAGCGCACCCGCAGAGATGCTGCAAGAGTTCCTACCGAAATTCACTACCCACTCTATTCCTGACGCTATCCGGGCACAAGGCTATCTAGTACTGTTTCTGCCTGTAGATTATCACACTCAACATACAATACACGCAGAGGATTATTTACCCACAATTTTCTCGCTATGGTCTATTTACACAAATTCAAATGTCTATGATTCTCAATTCACATATCTGGTTTCTTGTATTGCCGAGAATCATCTGGATTATGGAAGTAATCAAGTCGGGCTATTCACCAAGCAGCAGGTTCAGTTGATATTCACAGCTGGCTTAAGAATATTCAACTTGCCAGTTGGTAGCCGCAGTGATGGCGGTAGTTCGGCGGGCGGTGCAGCAGGAGGCACTACAACAGGCTACGGTAACCTAGGCTTGAAGCATGACCAAAAGGCTTCAACTTCTCTATTTCTTCGTAGGCGTCCAGTGAGTTAATGCCAAGTGATTTGCGAGAGTTATTCTGACATTTTGCACAGGATAAAGTCAAGTCCTTGTCTCGTTTCATCATCTACACGATTATGCCGGATCAAGAGAAGAACAGCACCGGTTTCTCTCTTTCGTTGTTATCCGACATGATCCAAGCAACAGAACTTTACTTTCACCCTTCCAACCATGGCAGCTGGTCATACTTGCTGACATACTTTGTGCGACATTTATCATCAGAATTTTTGAAACGTTGGAGAAGGGAGCAAGAAGAGGATTGCACCACACCACAGCATCGTAGATTAACAATGGAGATTCGCAAAAATTTTGTGTTAATGCTAAGACCAGTGCTATACATCAGCATGTTTGGTAAAGACCATTTTACAGTGAGTGCAACTCAAGCCACTCTCAAATCACTTGCATGGCTTGAACCGTCATTGATATTCCCTGGATTGTTGGAGCGCATCTACCCGTCATTGGAAACACTGACAGAAACACATCGAACCTCAAGCGCTCTTGGCATCCTATCAGACATTGCATTGCCTTTGTTTTCACGCGAAAATTACGCAGCAGGCGGAAAGCATTTGCTTCCTCTGCTGCATCTGGCTATCCCAGGCATTGACATGAACGATCCTGTCAAAACCATTGCTTCACTTATGTTTATTTCGACTGCGCTCATGACTATTCCCATCATTGACATGTCTCAGAAACAGGATGGTTATTACCCCACTGAAGAGTACATTGATGACCCCAGCGCCATATTATCTCGCGAAACAGAGGATTACCTCGTTAAGGCTACTACCGGCGAATTTGAAGAATGGCTTGCCAAGTTCATGGACCGAGTTTTCACTATCTTTGAAAACTTACCTCAGGAACACCATAAAGAACACGGCAGCAGTAGCGGTAGTAATGGATCTACTATGGAGACTGGACTGACACAAATGCTTTTGCACACTTGTGATATCATCTTTGGTCAACTATCTGATGAATTGTACGACTTAGCATTGCGTCTAATCGTAGAGTTTGTATCTGACCGTGTACTGCCGAATGCTGTGCGTGGCGTAGGCCTTTTGTGCGATGCAATCACAGCTGCTCAACCCAGAAAGGCTGCCAAGGCGTTTATTCCGCTTTGCATCGCCAACATTCACGCAGAACTGGAGGATGGCGCTGCGTCTACTGCCACACATGCTGCTGCTTCCAACTTGATTCAGTCCGACTCTACTTTCCACTGGTATCAAAACATCTTGTTCTGTGTGGTTTGCAACTTGGGACCTGAAATTTTACCTTACAAGCAAGATGTTGTCGCCGTTACGCGTGCCATGATCCAACAGTGTCGTAGTCGTCGTGGCATGATGTGGACTGGTAAACTGTTGAGAAACGTGCTCTTGACTCTACTCAACGTCTTTCCCAAGGATACAAAAAGTATGCGCCCTTCTCAATGGAATGATAAAGAGTTTATGTCGAAGCACGCTCATCAAATGTGGGGCCAGCTTGGTGATCCTACCAATATCGAAATTCAATGGCATGTTCCCTCTGAACCTGAGAAAGATTTCGCCCTGGAATTCTTGGGTGAGTTCCTGGCACCTTCGATGCAACGTTTGAAAGAACTCATTAACCAAGAACCCGCCAACAGCCACGAAATCAGCAACGAATTCTGCCGTCATTTGGCAGTGGTGAGAAACTGTTTGATGGGAAGTTCAGCCATGGTGAGCGATGATGGCGTTTCAGATCTACACAGCTTGGATGCCATGGTAATTGACAGCACAACTGAAGAGGAAGACGATGACGACGAGGCAGAGTCTATACCACAGCAAGAACTGGTAGTAGGCTATGCTTTCAGCGACCCTGCTGACCCCCGCACTGAACAGGCACGCAACATTCGTCATTCCATCGGTGTGCTTATTCATAGGCTCTCTGATTTCTTTAGAACCAAGAGAGAAGATGATGTAGAAAGTGTCAAGATTCTGATCAAGATAGCACGCACCTTCCTCAGTGAACGTGGAGTGGAAAAAGAGCAGTTTGATCGTAGCAAGGCTGGGTACAGTTATGCAAAGAATATTGGCAAGACTCCTCATTGCAAGAAGAGATATCCACGTAATTTGCTAGTGCGTCGTGCTTATAATCACCATCTTCTTCGCTTGCGCCAAAACAATCAGTCTCGTCTTCGCACGCCTTTGCATGATGCCATTCTATCTGATTTAGTTGAAATGTCCTTGGGATCCTATGCAGAAATTCGAAAAGTGAGTCAAAATGCACTTTCGGCTACGTCTCGATGTTTCCGTGGCTCCAAACATTTGATTATCCCTGTACTGCTGGAGGCACTGGAGCCCAATGTGCCTGCAGATAGAATGAAGGGGGCGCTGTATCTGTTTTCTCATAAATGTATTATAGGAACTTGCTTGAGGGACTGGACGTTTATTCCTACATTTGTCAAGGCCATGTGCAAAGCTCAACATCAAGATAAGCTAAGCATCCAAGGGTTGATTCGAAAAGTCTTTTCAAAATACTCGCAAAGCTTCAACTCTTTTAATTTCAAAATTCTCACTCTAAATGATCTGACTGAGTATCTTGCCCGCTTGTCGCCGGCTGCAGTAAAGGCGCCCGATTTCTACACAACGGTGTCTCGTCTGGAAGGGCGCTTAGAGAAGAAAATGGCAAAAAATAAGGCAGCGTATCAAGAGATGATGGACTTTCTGCTTGACTTCCTGCAAGAGCCTCAAGTGCATTGGAGATACGTTCTTATGGCAACCAACTTTATTGACCTGTTCACGAGATGTCAAGCGAAGGCCTCCCGCCGCTTAGCTGAATTTGCCAACAATGCTGCTGTCTCTGAATTGCCTGCTACTCGCAACATTGGCTTCTGGAACACCACATATCTGCTACTCGCTATCAAGCAGCGTACACTGGCTGCTGGTAACGAAGATTTGCTCATCACTGGCCAAATCAGGAATCCGTTAAAGATAGACATCCAGGTCCAAGATACAACAGACTTTGGCATGGGGCGCCGTTTACTTGATCTATCTTATCAGGAGCTGACAGCCAAAAATGCAGCAGATAGCGTGTTGGTGGACGACACGACAGTGGGCTGGTACGTCTGGCCCTCCCATTATACGGGCTACAAGCTCAACACCAAGGACTTTTTGTTTGACACAGTGGAGGCGCAATCTCAAGAAGCCTATAATGAATTTCAAAGGACATTCAACACCTCTGAGTATTGGAGCAAACTTTGTGCGTATATTTCTGAAGAAGTCAACCAGAAAGAGGAGGATCGTTTCAACCACGTCAAGGCTCGCTTATTTACGAGTATATTTCAAATGTTTGGCGATGGTCCTTTGAGTTGTGCCAAAGAGCATATCGAGAAGCTTTGCTATGCTGCTGATCAAAAGAGCTCTCAGCGTGCCGCTTCAGAGATTCTTGCTGGTTTGATTCGTGGCACCAAGCATTGGAGTCTTGGTAAATTATCATCTCTGTGGCAATGGTTGACACCCCTTCTTGGTAAGGTGTTTAACTCGATTACACCTGATTCACTCACCTATTGGGAGTCGTTTATTCGTTATGTGGCTAATCGTCGTGATCCTCGAAGAATCCAGCCTTTGATTGACTTGCTGCTTGGAGTCGAACTAGACCCTGCCTCGGATGCTGCATTCAGTGAGTCCAGAAAGATTTTGCTCGTGCGTCAATTAGCAATATCGCTACAATGGCGTTTTATGCCTCTAAATCAACGTGTTTTGCCTACCTACGTCAAAAACATTCACCACCCCTACAAACAAGTGCGTGAAGTCATTGGTGTCAATATCAATGAATTGTTACAGTTGGAATGGATCCCTTCCTTTCCCTCGGTTCAGCGTTTGCTGGAAGCCAATGCCATGACGGATGGCGTTGGTAATGTGCCAACCACACTGGACGACAGACAACAGGAAAGAGTGGCTAGTCTTAATGGTCGTTTAGACGCTTGGCTGATTGAGATGAACCAGAACAATGGCTTTGAACAGAGTAGTTCAAGCGATTATGCGCATGCCAGCAAGACAGGTAAATTGGTATAAAGATACTTGATTTGGAATATAGCTAATACATGGATATAGTGCTTTGTTGGTTACATGAGGCGTTCAATCACTGGAGTGCGTCTGGGACATTGCCCTATATCGTCCCCATGTTGCCCAAAGTGTTTGCAATGCAAGAAGCCAATGATGATCAGGATCTCCAGCAGATGGCAACTCGCGTGCTTAACCAGGCTGCGCGAGTCAATTATCCGCCTTCCATGCTACCGACTATGATTGACGAGTTTTTGAAAATTTTAACCACTTCCAACAACTGGCACGTACGAATTAGAGCATTGCCTCTTTTGCAAATCTTTTTCTTTAAACATTTGTTTGCCATGTCCAGTGGCCAATTATTACGAATTATGCAAGTAATCGGGCAGATGCTGCTTGATGCGCAGATTGAAGTACGTCAGTTGGCCTCAGTAACGTTAGGCGGCTTGGTCCGTTGTTCTCAGCGAGATGCTATTGAAGAATTGCTGGCAGAATTCACTGCTAAAGTCCAAGCCAAAATTCCAAAACGCAAGAGAGATAAGGTAACAGGAAGAAACATTGAGCCTGCTGGTTTTGCAGATGCTGTTTTGCAGAAACATGCTGGCGTGCTTGGTATTTCTTGCTTGGTTAGTGCTTTCCCTTATGAGGTGCCTGAATGGATGCCCGTTATTTTATGTCAGTTGGCTGATTGCATGTCTGATCCAGCTGCTGAGATTCAGGTAATAATCTCTATATATACACGATGGCTTAATATATTAACCATACTTCAAATAGGGAACTATCCGAAAGACATTTTCAGATTTCAGAAGAACACATTCGGATACCTGGCATGAGGATATGCTTAAATTTGATGAAGACCAGTTATCCATACTGAGTGATATGCTTATCTCGCCAAGCTACTATGCTTAACATAGAAGCATTGTTACTAATATTACAA
>MU619260.1:217833-248745 GCA_025201805.1 Parasitella parasitica
AAAAAAAAAAAAAAAAAAAAAAAAGAATTATTTGAATGTAAGGAACTTACATCTCGTTATATTTTCGAGTACGAAATGAGTGTTGTAAAATAAACACCAAGTTGTAAAAACAAAAAGAATAAGCAAATTCATTCACAAAGCAATGCAAGTTCATTAATATATTCTCATGACCATACAGTACATCAGAACTGCTTTACACCACAAATAAATAATTATTTGTTAAAAGGTAGTAGCCCTGATTGTGCTGGTGTCAGCCAAACGTAAATCAAACCATACTTTTGCTATTTATTAAAGCCTGTTGTCAGCGTTTGTAGTTGCTATTTTTAAGTGAAAATCTTTGTTGATGTCTTTATAAATATCGCTTTTTTATGGATAAATATGCTTTTATTATGATAAATTATGAAAAATGAAACTTTTTTTGCGCATAACCTTGGATAGACAAATTGCCCAGTGGAAACTGATTTATCAGAACGAGAAATTATGCAAATAAAACGGTTGTGAATTAATCAGGTAAATATTTCGTTTATTACACGGAAAAAATGATGGTTTATATACTAGTGAATCTAAGTGGACTGATGGGAGGATAAGATACAAGTATGAGACATGGTGTGATTTAGAGAGTAGAACGATAGATTGTATCTATTGTCTATGAACATGTCATGTTGAATTTATAAATAAGGAACATGATCCATTGGAAATGTTCCTGAATTGTGTTCAGGATTGAGTTTACTTGAGCTTGACTTCCGGCTTGGGAAATTGACACATCAGAAACCAAGTTATGTTCAGATAGCAATGATCATCACTGTTTTTATAGGGCAAAATACAGGCTTTATTTTACTCTAAATAGCGGCCTATCAGTGTTTATTATGCGCAATTTTTGTTTGGAGTTTCTGTGCTAACTTTTTAGATGTCAATAAAGAGATCAATACAGATGTTGTTGCCAGATAGCGCCAAGTTAACACTATGTTCTGAAATCGCAGTTCTACGTTCATTTTTAGCCGAAGTTAAGAGCAAATATGTGATATTTATGATAAATATTGAAAAATAAAAATTGTTTTTCAAGATAACTTTTGATAGAGACATCATCCAAAAATAAAAAACCAGAGATTAACGAGATACGAAAACTTGAAGATACTTTATTTAAAATCGAAATTGCGTCTGCTATTTATACTTAAATTATTAATTGACAAGACTAATTCCCAGTAACAATCTACTTGACAGAGTAGTATGTAAGGTTATACAACACGGGCTACAAGTCTTTGATCTGCAAGTGCTTTAACCCTTACCCTGTTGCTCAAATCTGTCTTACTACATGAATAACCTTCTTGATTTGAAACAGAGGAGAATTTATTCTCCAATTTACACAAGCGTATTACATCACATCGTTGGACAATCATCAATCTTCAATTGAGGTATATTGCCATGATCTCCTGTCTATAAATATGGCAGATCACAGATAGCCCTGACCATGTCTTTTTTTATGAACTTTAAGGTTTTATTTTGTCTTATATTATTTGACTATGAAAATCATTTTTCTGCTAGTAACTTTGTTTGCATTGGATAGCGCTGGTTCTATCTTTGTCTTTTTAGAATCATTTTGTTGCGTTTATGACATAAGAGATTGAGATTAGCTAGTTCATATTTAAGTCGCTAATAATAATAAAGCCTGTGTTAATTAATAAATTGGTTATGGCAACGAATATATTGATGCTATACTCGCAGCAACAGGAATGCTTATTTTATTCATCATCATAAATCATTAATTAAGTTTACCTTGTTGGTAATATATTGTTCTATAAAATACATAGTATATATTAAGATTTTTCGTATATACGATAATAGTGTAGCTCCTGATGAACTCTATGTGGGAAATGGCATGTATAACTTAATACTTCATTTATTATTTTATGGACAATAATAATCATACTAATCGTAAAATATCATGGTTTTGGTGCTTGCACTTTTAGTCGCTTGAATATACCAGACCAATGTAATTTAGCCTTTTTTGAATAATCTGAAGAAGCTTTTCTAAGTAAGTGATAATTAGAAAAACAGGCTGAAAAGGTTTCAATCTGTAAGAAACTTACTTTGACGTACTACTGAGGCTTTTCTGTGGAATGAATTTTGAATTCAAGCTTTCTTGAGGTATTTGTTGTGATTGTTGCGCTTCCTTGGTATTTGTAATCGAGGAAAATGATTGCTTTGTGATAATTTTCTCCTCAGTAATGACATCCAATTTGACTTCTGTTTGGCCTAGATACAGCCTTACTATGATTGGAACTACGTCTCCAGGCTGTAAGGGTAGTGATTTAGGTAAGTCGATATTGCGTATCAAAACTTTATCAAGGCGAGAATCCAGCGCAGAATCGATGACCGTGTTTTCAGCACTTGTGCATAGTATAGCTAGACATAAGAGTTATGACTACAGTTCCTGGATCAGGCGTACATGACTTACAAACAAAAGCATTATTAGGATAGGTGATATAATATTTCTTTTCAACATATTCATTAGTTTTCATGAAATTGTTGGCTCTAAACAAGAAATCGAATTTAGACCTGACAAATCTCGTCTCAGAAGATGATTGCGGCAAACTAGCAGTGTTAATAAGTGGATGCAGTACTTCTAAACCGTATGATTTCTGTACAATTCTCCTTGCAATATAGCTTGTGTCCCTTGCCAATTCAACAGCACCTCGGACAACGGATTGATCATACTGTGATGGCGCTCGCACTTGAATCCCTTTGTCAGCGAAATTGTCTTGTATTCTGTTCTGCAGATATTTAGACTGTCCTAGGCCACCTGTTAAAATAATCATATCAAGCTTCATCTCAACCTTTTCCATTGCATAATATTGATTCTCGATAAGGTGCATAATATTGTTTATAATTGGGTCGAATATCTTTGTAGACATGTCGTACGATGATATCACTATTTTGGGAGTACCTTTAATTGGTATGTTGATGATGGTATTTTGTTGGCTTTTATACGTAAATTTTTCCTATCGAGTTTGTCAGCACAGGCTGGCAGGGCTTAAAAATTACTAGTGCTTGCCTTGATATCTAAAATAAAGCTCAACACCATCTGTTCGAGCTCGTAGCTACTCACTACATAATTTCTAGCATAGCACTCATGTCTTATGAATTTTCTAAATGCATCATCCAAGAATGAAGATCCACATAAGCTGCCACTACCGGCTGTTACCTCGTCAATATAGTATTTTCTGTTGTTTTCTTTCTTAGAATACTCATAGGTAGCCATGTCGACAGTTCCTCCCCCAGCATCACAAATTAGCGTTCGCACTTTTGTCTTTTGTGGGTTTTCCTTGAAATAATTTTTGAAGTAGTCGGTGCTGCTGTCGTTTGCATAGAATATAGCAGCAGCCTCAGGTTCGTTCACCAGCAAGAGTCTGTTTGGATTGTCTTGTGTAGAAATGATGCCAGCAGAGATAACTGTTTCTCTCATTACCCGTTTCATCTTATCGCTCCAAATTGTGGGCACTGTGAAGCAATACCGATATTTCTTGGCTGTTTTTGGAAACTTCATCTCCATGGCCTCTTTGATTTTGTCACTCAATGCTCGAAGATAGTTTGATATAGCGTTGATAATAATCATCTCATTCTCACCATTCTCGTCTATATTATCCATGTATAGTTTGAATCTTGACATGAGTTTTCCTGATTCTCCAGAGCGATAGTAATCATCAAATGCTTCTTTGCCCCAGTATTTCTGCTGCGTCAAAGATTCGTCGTATAATGATAAAGTCGGCAGCTGCATCAAGTTTTTGCTATGTGAAACAATTAGCCTTGATAGAAAGCAAGCTACATACTTTTTGTAAACCCACTCAAAATCAACTTGATCAATGCTATCAATCTTGCTATAATACCATTTAGAGAAACTAGTGCCAAAATCTAAAGTCATAAATTTAGTGGGACAAAAGAAGAACAGAATAATTAAAACACACCAATGCCGATAATATGCGTGTAGTCATCATCATTGCTGTGCTGAGCATTGTCTTCGGCTAATATACTATGCTCCTCAACAAGGCAAATGGGTGCGGTCCTTGGGATCCCAAGCTTCTCGCTTAAACCGTAATACACAGCACCATGTGCAGATGAAAGGTCATCATTTGATACAATAATCACGTTGCTTGCTATTGCATTAAGCCGCTGTTTCATATATTGAAGATTTGAAAGCGTTCCACACAAGAAAACGTATTCGCCAGATACAGATTTGCATTGCTCAGAAACAAGTTTACAGATTTCATCAATAATGGGATCGTATACTTTCTTTTTGAGATCACTCATTTCAAGAGTCAAATATGGGGCGGCTCCTATGGTTGATTGAAAAGCAAGCAACTTTATAGGAACTTGCGTGTTGATGCTCAGATCCAAGGAATACTACGATATTTAAAATTGGTATATTAAATTGCTTGCATCAGAAAATACCATACCATACCTTCATGTTATCCTCAAAGTATTCGAGCGCATCTGCCCTCATTTTGAATAGTTTATCTTCAGTGTATATGGGGTGCTTCTTAATAATATCTAGGACATAGCTTTCAAACAGATCGTTTAATTGGTCGCTGCATAATTTATCGCTCGTAAAATCGTGTTCTAATGCTTTGATATCTATATCGCTACCGGCACTGACAACCTCCATAACCTTAATTTTGAGGTATTTAGAGTCTACATCGCAAATGATGAGACGATCGTCCAATTTCAAATTTTTGGTCCTGAGAAGATGCTTCGCCATTGCCGTATAAGAGTCAATAAATAGCAGCTTATCTTCTCTATCGTCATCCTTATAAATTCCAGCTTTTTTGATTGCTTTAGTGATGTTAGTTTTGTATCTAGGTTGGCTTGGGTGTTGGAGTGTAAAACAGTATCTGATTCGGCTGATACCCTTTTCGCCTTGGTTTTCTTTAATATCCTCTACAACATGTTGATGAAACAGCTCTAAATAATCGGCAGCAGGGTTTCTGTCATTCTCTATAGGTTCCAAATCTTTGACATGCAGCACAAAAGGTAGGTGCTTGATGTGAATTGAGTTTGAGGTTACAGGCACATTTCCGAAACCTTTGATTTTGCTTTCAGCGTCGATTGAGCTTTTTTGTTCAGTTAATGTATAGGCAATTGCAGATGGAACTATGCTAGTACTACTGTTGTGTTTGCCAGAATAAGCAATGACTGAAGGCACTTTTTCGTCTTTTACGGCTGCTCTAGGCCAGTTTTTTACTGAATAGACTGTGCTCGGATTTCCAACTCTAGCATAACAACAACTGGAATACGTGGTTCCAAAATCTAATGCTTATATATAAGTATATTCATTCAATAAATTTTTACTAATTTGCTACCTATGCCAACGATATAGTCGTACTCTTTTTCGATGCTATTGTCCATATCGAAATAAAAGTAAAAGAAGAAGGAAAGCAGGAGTAGAACTTTCACTATCAGGCTTAGGTGTTTTCAGTGTGTCACATAGCACCAAATAAAGAATTTACTAAATGAGACATCGTTTATGAAAACTAACAAGGCTTAATAATGAGAATTGCTCAACAAAAGTACGAGTACTAGTGCAGTGGATACACGCTTAAATATAAGCAAAGCAAACGTCTGACTTGTATATGCGTAGCAAGCGATGTGAAAGCATGTGTGAGCGACGCCTCTGGTCAAATTGAGCGACCTTTGTTTTTTTATCTTCTGCTTTCGAGCACGTTATTGATAATCCTAATGATCATACGGATCCTAATGCATGCATTACGTATAGTCAGACAATACAGGGATTTTTACCCTTTGGGTATTTGTTTGCAACCATTGGTATCTTTAGGATAATGCTACTTGACAGCCACAGCCGCCCCACAAGAGGAAATGAAAAATATTTTCGGCCCCAGTTATACTCTTCTCTTTTCATAACCTTGCATTAAACCTTCAAAGAGATCATGGCAACTAAGCAATTCGTTCGACGCTTAGCAACCACAAGACACTGCTCTTCCAACAAGGTTGTTTTCTTGACCGAAAAGCAGCTGCAGTCATTATCCTTGGATCAGGAAAGGTAGCAGCAGCAGCAGCAGCATTTTTTCCATCTGTTATGACAGCTAATTTGATATAGGGAGCTGCTGGCCACAGAAATCAGTGTATCCTCCACACATCATGTTAGAAGCTCTGAGGAGGCAGATTTTGGGCGCAAAAGAATTGGATGTGTTGAACTCCCAAAGCCTCTGATCAAAGGCATTACTGACCTTGTCGAAGGTACTGTTCTCAAGTTTTTGACAGCTCTGCAGATAGATTGACATTCCAATTAGGTCAAGATAAACGATTAATCAGAGCAGATGCTCTTCGGTTATATGACGCATTACGATCCACAGCGAAGATACCCAAAGAATCAACCGAGGATTTTGACGGCTCAAGAAAAGCCAAAAAGCTACGAAATGCATCTTCTTCCTCTGCCAAAGCACTGATCGAACCACATAAGCTCTCCTACGGCCCTAGAGAGTCAGTCGCGTATGCAGCTGGCGTCTTGCCGTCGACTTTTGCAGCGATTACTAATGTTATGCATGAAATTTCTGCGAGGATTGCGGATTTTCGTCCTCGATCAATGTTGGATTTCGGTACTGGACCAGGCACGGCGATCTGGTAGTGTTTATTGTGCATTCATGAGTAATTTCGAAGGATTCTAACAGGAAAATGGCGGGGGGGGGGGTTTTAGGGCTGCAAGGGGGGTATTTAAACTGGAGAAGTGTGTTGGTGTGGATCTCTCAGAGGACATGCTTCGAGTTGCGGAACATTTAGAGGGTATTTGTTGCAGAATGACATGTCTGCTGTTTGCTGATTGTTTTGTAGAATCAGTCAAGACTGAGGGTGACAGCGCAATAGAATTCAAACGATACTTGGCCTTTGATCCAAAGGTAGTGGAACTTTATTTGAACAGGATATTTGGATTGATGGAGAAATTTTAGGCACCAAAGACGGATTTAGTTGTTGGTGCATTTACGCTGGGAGATATAGCGTCTACTGCACTTCAAAAATCCACAGTAGAGCAACTGTGGGCACAGACAGGAGACATTTTGGTATTTATTTGATAAATGTGTGTCTCTGGTACCATGCTAATGTTCACTTTGCAGGTGCTGATTGAGAGAGGAACGCCAATTGGATTTTCCAACATAGCAAGAGCAAGACAATGTATTTTGGATTCAGAAAGCGTAAATGCTCATGTAGTAGCACCTGTAAGGTTGTAATATAGTTGCTGTTGTATCCAATGCTGAAATATGATAGTGTTCGCATGACCGTCCTTGCCCATTATTGTTTTCGCCACAAGCTAAACCTGAGGCTTTATGGTGTCATTTCTCACAAAGAGTGCAGCGCCCACCATTCTTGATGAAGACCAAGCATTCCAAATCCAACGCCGAAGATTCAAAGTACAGCTACGTAGTTTTACGCAGAGGAAACAGGCCAAAAGCTGCTACAACAATTGAAGAGCAAGCCTATCAATGGCCAAGGTTGATCCAACCTCCACTGAAAAAGAATGGGCATGTAGTCATGGATGTATGTTCCAAGGAGGGGGAGATACAGCGCATGGTCGTCCCTAAATCTCAAGGCAAGATCCCCTACCGTGATGCCAGAAAAGCAATGTGGGGTGATTTGTTTCCTCACAGCCCCAAAAACAAGGTAGTTACTCGAGTTTCTAAAGGAATGCACGAGAAAGCCCTATAGTCGATTTTTGTCCACAATAAATCAGTAAACATACACATATACAGCCGGTACGATGGCAGCCGAGAATTAATTGTCGCAAAAGAAATTTCAATTTGTCGTTTTAGGAAAAGCGTTTTGTTTTGGGAAAAGTGTATTGTCGTTTTGGGAAAAAGCGTATTGTGTGTCGTTCCTAACACAAGTTGTGTTTGACCCTCAAGAGAACATCGCCAGTGGAAGAAATACAAACAACTGAAAGAATAGTAAGAGAGCGAAAAGATTACTGTATTGGCCTTTCGCACAAAGGTATTAATTACATGACAAATTGTATTTTTGTTGATGAAAGTGGATTTAATGCTTGTATGGTACCCGGACGGGCAAGATCAGTCAAAGGAAAGAAGGCCCATGTAATTACAAAGACGAAAAGAGGCCAAAAAATTTCAATCATTGGTGCTATTTCAGCAAAAGGGTTGAATCTTTACAAGGTGTTACGATAGACGGTTTCACAAGCAGCTTTATTTTTGCTGAATTTATCAAGCAGCTGTTGGAATGGGTTGATATGGAAATCCAACATCAAGAACTCTATTTTATTCTGGATAATGTAAAATTTCACAAGAGTCTTGTATTACACAGCATCTTTTGAAACACTCAAAACATAGCGGCCATTTCTTGCCACCATATTTTCCTATGCTAAATCTAATAGAACTACCTTCAACAAATTGAAAAACTTTGTTAGAAGGAGCCCAAAGGAAACAAAGAGACTCTCTTGGAGCTCACTAAGGAAGTAGAGAAGTAAATAACTCCTCCAGTCTGTGAAAGATGGGTCCATCATTGTGTCAATATTGTTGATAGATGTATTGCTGGAGAAGATCTCACCTTTGAAAATTAGTGTTATATTCTACCGAATAAAATAATCTTCTTCATCAAAGTCGCTATTTGTATACTGTCTATATGAGATTCATTTTTAGATTTTGTAGATGCCTCCAAATATTGTGAGTTTGATTTGAGATTGATTTAGGAACGATAAACTATTAATTTTGCCACCTCTCTCTTCAACATTTAACCAATTTCTCAAAATGAACAAAAAGCCAGTTTTACATGGTCTTAGACCTGATTTCACTTTTGACAGAAATACTTGCAACATTTTGAAAATTAATCCGATTTTCTCCTCATTACCAGCTGTAAAGTGGAGTGACATAAATCAGCTAGTCAGTTCTTACGTAGAGAAAAATGAAAGTGACATAGTTGACGCAGATAAAGCTTTTTCACAAATTTGCAACTCTTTAGAAACGATTTGCAAGAAAAGGCGCAAGCATTTAGCTCTTCTCTCTTACTGTACCGATCTTTTACGTTTTCTCAAACAAATCAAAAATAAAAAGCAGTTCAAATCAAAATTTGCAAGCAAATTACACGAATTGGAAGAACAGACTTTAGATACTCAGGCGCGTCAAGAGGGCTACACTAATGGAGTTCGACTAGCAATCATTGGCGGTAGAGGATATGCAAACACACTTGATAAAGAAAGAAGGGAAGAACGTTATGAAATAAACTCAGTTGACAGCGAGAGAGAAACTGATCCAGTCAAAAGCCAACAAGAAGCAGTTGAAGTATTGTTGCATTGCAACGAAAATCCTAATATACCAGATACGGAAGCCAATTTTCTTTTCAAGGTAACATGTCACTTTTGGTTGTATTTTCCTTATTGAGCCAACCGGTGTTATATTTTTCAGAGAGAGCGTGATTGTTTTTATGCTAAAGTTGATAGCAACAATAGACGTAAGAGGATCTCTGTAGGAACAGCTATCAAGTATGATGCTTTATTGAAATACGAACTATTCAAAAAAGAAATTAGTTTAAATAGCTTTGAAAGAAAAAACATGAGGTAGGCATTATCAATTGATATTTGAACCAATTTCATACTATCAGCTAAACAATTATATAGCACGGGGCTATCGTCTACTTTGGATTTGATAGACTTGACAGATGAAGGACAAGCCTGTAATTTTGAGCAACAGGAATGGCAAGAGATAATGAGTTCGCTGATGGCCAAATACGCCAGTAACAAAAAATGTCATGTTCCTCAAGAGATAGTTACTACATGGGAGATCATCACATCGGTAAATTGATAATAGTTTTTCATTAAAAAGAAAACTCACTAAATCATGTCTTTTCGCTGTGATACAGCTATCACAACGAGATAATGGATTTGAACTTGGGTAAAAATATATCACAGAGTTAGAGGAAGCGCCAGGGTACAAACCTTTTTTAAAATACTTATCTGTCTTACAAGTTTGGTAAAGGGTCTATAACAAACAGTGAGTTTACGCACATATGTCTAATACTTTCACTTTGTTTTTACTAGCTTGAATATAATGGAAAACAATTCAAGGCTATTAGAAAAAAGATACGCTAATCGTTTTACTGAATACGATTATTTAGGAAAAATTTGGATTCCTTTGTTCGACTCAATCTTGGCAATAAACGGTTCGACAATTAGATTGAAAAGGTTTTTATCTGAAGCTCAATAAAAAGCTATTATAAGCATACTGACATCGTTTATATGTAGTGGAGAGAGCATAAATAGTAGTAGCACCGGAAACAAAGAAGAGCAATATGAATCAAGCAAATCGGTCAAGGGGTTTAAGATTGATTTAAGATTCATTTACGACACAGACGAAGATGAATACGATGTCGGTGCTGGTGAAGCTGCCAAGACGAACAATGATGATAAACTTTTGCAAGACCTCGGAAAAGTTATTAGAGAATCAAAAGATGTATTAGATGGCCTCCTAAATATTGTGATGGAAGAAAGTATTGCGAAGTCGTTGTCTGCGTGGTTTGTGCAAATTTGTGGTCTCCAAGGCGAAATAGCATCTGTTCACTTAGCTTTTGATGGTTTGTATGTGGCTGTACCACAGGGAAAGCTAAAGTTCCCTACAAGTATCGCAACAATGGGCGATTTTCTGGGCACTTTCAGCTCTATGCTATTATTTGTGGTAAGCAATCTATAATAAAAAGAATGAACAAGCTGTCTTACCCTTTATATTTATTTATTTTTGTAGTCAAAACTAGAAAAATGTGCTATTGACATAAAGTCTGCCATTGAACAACTGGAAAACAGAAGGAGCTCCATGGGTTTTACGTTCAATAGAGCAAGACCATTAATTGAAGGCCATCAAAGATCAGAATGGATGAGGCCGACTTGGTATTCCCCACCCCGTCAGCAACAAGCCAATTCGCAACTGCTTTGGAAGAGAAGTATATTACAGTGAACCCGAGGAAGACGCTAGTTCAGAAGCGGAGAGCGAGAGATTTGAAGAAGAAAATGCAGACGAATTTGGTTGGATCAGAAGAAATGATGGCTGGTTCAACATCCACTCAAAAACTGTTAGCCATATTCATTACAAAAAACCCGAATAAGATGAATGGGTAAGTGCAATAACTAGTACACCTATCCAGCGATTTTTAGAGGCACGCAAAAGATTCAAATAATCAAACAAGAATATATGGTTTAATAATCATCGGAATCCGCCATAGAACAAACAAGTACAAGTCTCTCAATAATTAGTGTAATAGGAATCATTTCAGTGCATTACTTCTCTTATACAGCATACGGTGCGCAAGCAATGTTTTTTATTAAATTAAAAAATTGGAAGCAATGAAATGATTAAATAAACTAAAAACTATTGCTCAGTGTAATATTTGAAAAGTTGCTATAAGTAGATTTATAGTTGAAATGGATGTTTCTTAATGGATGTTTTTTTATTGTTATAAATTGGTTTATTATCGTATGGAGTCTCCAAAAGTCCCAAAAGTCCCTCATACATTTGGAACTCAGGACGTAGTAATTCTTGTTAATTATGGCATTCACCGTAATAACAGTAGTTATTTACGGTTCAAGTCCTCAGAGATAGCTATTTCAAAGACATAAACGTATGCATTTCTGTAATCAAGATGGGTTTTGCTAAATATGCATAGCTTTCGCAAACTCTACATAAAGTCTACCTACAAACTGCCACACGTACATGTGCTTCGGCTTATGGATACACTGTATTTCTTCAAGCGTTAGATTATGCCTTTCTCAGATTTTGATTCGTATTAGATCAACAAAGTCAATTTCAAAAAGCAACAGTTGTATATATTGAATAGGAATAATGAATGATAAGAACAATAATAAATGATGCTGACATACACTATATATAGTTTATACAATAAGGCTGCTTAGGAGGAGCCAAAAATCTCGGCTTTGTTCATTGATAGCCAATGTATTGTTTTTCCTTTCTGTACCCTTCTTTTCTCAGCAATTCCAACAGCAGTTTTCATGACTATGTGCCTTTCCTCAGCGTACTGTTGAATCACCTTGATAATGGCATTTCTTCTCAAGAAAAACTTCTTCACACCCTCGTCGTCTCTCCATCTTGTACCATATTGGCGCTCCAAATCCAACACAGCAGGGCCACCACAGAAACCTTCCGACCACTCCCTCCAAAGATCAGTGAGTGAAACAATCCCACGACTCATATGGTATGTTGGAATTCTTGTTGTTGTCGGTGATGATGATGTTGCTGTTGCTGCTGCTGCTGCTGCTTCTGGTGTTGCCGTTGCTGTGGATTGAATGGTGTTGTTAGCACGAATTGTTTGGTTGAGAGTGGGAAGATTCACTGTGAGATTGACACTAGCTTGACCAGTGACTAAACGAGTGATGTAGTCATTCAAGACATCTTGCTTTCTTGCTTGCTCGTTTAGTCTGGTAGAGAGGTCGCTATGTAATGTCCTTAAGCGTTCTTCCACTATAGGGATGGATCGTTGTAATAGCGTATGAGCAGGGTCGTTGTTTTGATTGATGATGGCTTTCATGCGTCTAATTAATAATATTTGGATTAGGTATCAAAATAAAAGGACAATAGACATTGGAATAAAAACACTTACTCCTTGTAATCTAGAAACATTTGATTTGTAAAGATCTCGTTCGTCCACAAAGGATGATTTGGAAACTTTTCCATCATTACTACAGAGTCTTGTATGATGGTCTTCCTCAACATGTAAAATAGCTCAAAGCAAGCTTTTGCTGCCACTGTGATCTGTATGGGATCTCCATTGTTCGGATTGTGTTTTTTTTCGATCATTCTTGCGTTCCATGCATCAAGTTCAGGGAATATCAACTGCGCCAGCTCTTCAGGTGGATCCAAGGATGCCCTTGGGATGAAAAATTGTCCTTGGTGGATGGTAAATCCAGCCATGACACGCATGGCCTCCCTGGACAATCCCGTGAGATACGCACCATTCATTGTGGTATTGTTCCATCGTCCCAGACGACGTATTTGATCTTCGTGGACACCAGCAAGATCTGCCATTCTGGCAGAGCTACCACGACCGACATGCGTCTTGCTTTTAGAAAAAATATTGGCGCCATTGAGCCCTCTTGAAATCGCATCCTTATGGCTGGAATACTTCCAGGCAACAGTGGGTTGGCGCTCGTCTGACTTGAAGATCTTGGTAAAGTACCAGTCGGGTGAGGTCGTAAAGTTAGGAAACGGCTCATTTTCCATATGAAAACGCCAAAACATATATAATCCAAGGGCCATTATTGGACAGACTTCTACTCTATTACTTCTTATACATCCACCGAGTTCAAGACGATTGTTTTTGTTTGTTTTTCCTCGTCTTAAAATCATTACTAAAGCTGGACATTCAACATCTGGCCTCATGCTTTCATTTTCAAGATTGACTGTTTGAAAATCCGTTAATTCTGCCATGATGATCGACTGACTTCTCAACAAAAAGTAATGGGAAAAAAGAAAAGCAGCAGAGGCTTTCAGATTTGAACCATGATCACGGTTTTGATCCATATAGAATTTGACAACGTTTGCAACTTGATTGATGGTTGTGTACCCATCGGCAAGTGTTCCTTCGCCTCGGTCTTCATAGTTTTCTCGTTTTGACTGGAAATCTCGATCCTTTTGCACTTTTAAGAGATCCTTGACAATTGCTCTTGGATGCTCGTTTCCATTTGTCTTCCTTCCTACTTGGGTTCTATAGAGATCTGTGATAGCTGCAACATACTGACTGATACTCGATGATGTTATTTTTTTGGGGGCTTTGCCCTTGCGAGATAAACGACCTATAACCTAAAATAGATGATGGATTATAAAGCTATTCTGCAGTGGATGGACAAGAGAGCAAGTTTCTCTATAACACTTTACCACTTTATGCAAGAAGTAGTTGAGTTTTTCACCAGAAACGATGGTTCGTTGTTCGAATGGTTCGTTTAAAAATGTTTTTTTCGCCCATTCTTCAAACTCTTTCGACTTTGCTTGATAGGCCTTTTTTGTAGCTAGAGGACGGATTTCTTCTGCTGCTCTTGTAGTGTCTTCAACAGCTTTTACCATGTCATATTGAACGAAGGCTCCTGCTGTAGCATCTGCCATCTCTGTATGATTATCTTCAGGGACGGATGCAGATACGGATGCAGATGATGATGCTTCAGATGCTTCAACTGTATTCAATTCAGTGTTTTCAATAGTTTTATTTTTGTTCATATGATTAAATTGTATAATTTAAAGAGATAAAAACAAGGTCGACTGATGACAGCATTGGAATCTCATTTTGACATTCGTGAGAATATCAATGCAGATGACGCTTATTTGTTTGAAGTCCTATTTAAGCTGGTGACTCAAGTCTGGGACTCTATCTGGGCAGGTGAAGATAACTCCTGTTTATTTTTTTTTATTGTGAACGAATTTTTTTTTTTTTTTTTGAGCGATTATTTTCCGGAAATAGTGTATTGCTATGGATTCGGGCATGAAGTTTGAATTGTCTGCGGGCATGGAATATATATGGCAGTTGTATTGATGCAAACTGACTTTGTCAGGTGACGGATGTCGCACTCAGAGTGTATGTACTTGAATATTTTTGTTATTTTCAAACAGTGATATCGGCAGCAGCAGCAAGCTAGCCCTGATCAAGATTCCTGGCAGTAAGTGAACCGGTGGGTATGAAATGATTCTCCGTGGAACAGGTCTATTGACTGAACGAACACCTTTATTAAAAAAAAAGTTAGAAATCTAGATATTCGTAACAAATAATACTTTCCATTTGTGAGGCATATTGTCTCATCAGAGCGTATGATTGTAGAACGTGATTGACCAAGCTTTACAATAAAGTAACCGCCAGCTAGTAACAGCTCCGCCCATAGGGAAAGGCAACGAAGAATGCTTAGGACAAATCACTATTACCGACCAGGTTGGAGTTAAAGAACTATAGTTCAAACGTCTATGCTATGGGAACAAAGACATGCGGTACTAATGAACAGTTGCAATAACAGCCAATGTCAACAGGACTTACGGTAAACTAAAACAAGAGCACACACAGCATCTGCACATAATTTTCCAGTTTTTTGCAAAGGTAACCGCCAACTAGTAACATCTTCGCCCATAAGGAAAGGTAACGAAAGATGCTTAGGAAAAATTATTACCATCAACCAGGTTGGAGTTAAAGAACTATAGTTCAATCGTCTATGCTATGGGAACAAAAACATGCGGTACTAATGAACAGTTGCAATAACAGCCAATGTCAACAGGATTTATGAAGGATTACAGAGCTTTTGGAATCATGATGAAAGACAAAAAAAAAATTTATACACGCTCGTAAATAAAAATAAGAAAAATGATGACGTTATTGTCTGGAATTGAATGTGAACAGTAACAAAGCAAAACGTGGCTTAAAACCTAAAGCTACATCCCTCACACAGACCATGCGACAATCATTTCTCGACTGCCGACAAATATTTTTTAATTGGCGACAATATCCATCATACCGGCTTGCCACGTGCATATTGCTGTGCCTGAATACACTGTTGTAGGCAAGCTTCAACAAATAAGCTTGATGGAAAGGATCCGATCCAATCAGCTCGAACCGCCCCCAACTGGCACTACTTTTGCACACCTTGCAGGACAATGATGTTGCGTTCCATAGCATTCCATTATTGGTGATCTGCCTATAAGAGTTGTTTACATATCAAAGGAAGACCAGACATACATATCATTATGGCTTTGATAGCAGTTCTGCATATGATCTCTGATCAACACGCAGATGAGGTGGTTGGTGCATTCGCGGGTGTCTTGCCTAGTGCTTTTTGCTTTGTTTGTGCTACCGTAAAATCATTTTTGAGGAGATGTTATATTGCGTGCGTTGTCATATATTGCAATATGGTGGGGGGGGTTTATATTGAGAGACCTGAATGGTCTATTATGCTGACTGTGCAATGATGGAACTGAAAGAAGAGAAAAGAAAAAAAAAAGCCAGAGTGCGTGCTAAGTGTACGATCAAGATATAAGCTTTTGGCTTAGATCATTACACAAACGTTAAAAGAATATAATCTTTGAAGTTTTGTCTTGCGTTTTTCTTTCTTTGTTGTTACTTGAAATGATGACTTTTGAAGAAAGTAGTGGTGTACCCAAAATTCTGTTCTCACAGCGAACCAAGAAAAAGTATAGCCGTGTTATAGGCTTTGGTAAGAAGAACGTCTCTGTTTGGTATGTAACAAACTGACGCCATTTTCATAGACCTTGGATCATCTGCTCTTTGCTGCTCGCTCTCCACTGACAAAAACCCAGTCATCGCGTCAGTGTTCAAAGATTGGATCAATGGCTCAAAACGAAGATCCTCGTATCCTGCTTGCATTCAGTACAAAAACTGGCCTGCTTCGACTGACGATATCAGAGTCGGTTTTAAAGGTCGTCCCAAAGTTACTGCAATTAACGATGGCGATGTCTATATCCCCAATATCAAAGGATATGTAACCCGATGGATTACGGAAGGCACTAGTGAGGATGGCCCTGCAGCAGACCTGGTTCTCTTCAACTTTTTTGAAGCCGTACGGGCTAATTTCGAAAAAGTGTTCCTTGAGCTAAACAAAGATGCAGCAAAATCCTACACCCTTGACAATTGTCGATTCTGTTTCGCAGTTCCTGACAGTCTCAAGGGTAGACTGGAATACACTGGCCTTATCCGAGAAGCCTTCAAAAGGGCTGGGTTTCTCAAGGAAGACGATGATGACAATCGACTGATATTTGTCTGCGATGCAGTAGCTGCTGGCTACAACTGTCTGGCCACACCACGTATTTTTAGCGGAATTGAGCTCGAGAAAAGCTATTTAGTTGCTGATATTGGGTACGATTCAGCCAAATTCTCAGTTATCAAGGCTCAGACAACAGAGGCTGGCAGCTTTGTCGAATCCGTCATTTCAAGTGGAACTAAAGGTTATCGCAGCCTCAATGATAATTTCAGAAGCTATTTGGTAGAGAAATCTGAAACGCTTGGCTTAGACATTACCAATCTTAGACAGCTTGACCAAATTGTTGAATCGTTTGAAAAATATGAAAAGGTATATATGTACATCCATCTTGGCTCAAGCGATGTGTTAAATTTTGTGTAAATTAGGTCAAAATTGATTTGAACGATGACGAGGAAACGACGAGCTTCAAAGGCATATCTGGCTCTGTAGAAGTTAGCAACACAGATCTACGACAAGTTGTTTTCGAGCCGTTCCTGGATGGCATTTTCAGCCTGATCTACGCCCAGTGTGAGGCAAACTCCATCAAGGAAATTATTTTCCGCGGTCAGTACTGTGAAGATCCTTACTTTTATTACAAATGCAAAAAATTTACTACCGACGCTACAAAGATGAGGAAGCTGAAGAGTATTCCTACTTGCACTGTATGGGAAAAAGAACCACAATTCATGGTTTCCAATGGTGCTGTCTCGTTTGGTCTCAGGTCGGCTTCAACACAAATCCCTACTTTGGTCAGCCAGCAGATTTCAGGAATAAAAGAAAGAGATATTCCACCTAATTCATCCACTTCACCCACTTTATCCACACTAGCCATTTCAAACAATCAGCAACCGAACAAAGCCTCTGCGCAACCTACTGTCGTCCCTAAAGGTCACTTTGCTGTTGGAATTGGTAGGTTGAATCAAGTATCCAATTTGAACTGGTTGTAACGATTTTCTGATCCATAGATTTTGGAACGACATTTTCCGGATGCTCTTTTGCTGATATCAGTACGGTAGATTCAAATAACAGACGCGAGATTATTCCGGTTAATGAATGGTAAGGAGGCAGTGTGAGTTAAGAGCGAAGCATGTATTGATACCGCTCGCATTTACTCAGGCATCAGGCTCAGCCGTATCCTAAAATCTCGACAGCACTGAGATACAACGAGTACAAAAAAGAGTTCACCCAATACTGGGGTTTTGATGCCTTAGACAAGCGAAAGAAGAAAGGAGACATCAACTTGGAATTCTTTAAGCTTCTTCTGTCGCCCGATAACGTTGAGAGATTTTATGGCAAAGGAAATAGAGACATTCAGGACATCACAGATAGACTTTTCATGTTCAATGTTGGTCCTCAAAGCGAAAGAAAAAGCAACCATATCAAAACCTTGACACCAGTGGATATCATTGCAGAATACTTGTGGAATTTCAATGCCAAAATCAGAGAGATCTTGAACAAAAGATTTAGAGTTAGCTTTAAAGACATGAAATTACACTACGTGCTTACAGTCCCTGCCATGTGGACCGAGACTGGTAGATCTACCATGATAGAGGCTGCAATAAAGGCTGGATTGATGAAAAGGGGCGAAGAGAAAACAGTGCAGCTTATCACTGAGCCTGAAGCAGCTGCACTCTCCTGCGAAGAATTCATGAAGCACACTTTTAGACTTACAGACGATCTTTACAAAGAGGGCTTAAATTTCATCGTCTTTGACGCTGGCGGAGGAACTGTCGATCTGGTCACTTTCCGACAACAAAGAGTTGATGGTTATGACAGCATCCATCAAATCGGTGATGGTACTGGTGGCACTTGCGGCGCTGTTAATTTAGACAGAAAATTCAGAGAATTGATCGAAACGTTTTATACTCAAGTAATGGGTGTGGGAGATGCAGAAGAAGAATTTTACAAGCACCACATGGATCGCTTCAAACAAGAAATAAAGGTATGCGTTTCAGTATACCGCCAAACAGCGTGTCAGTATTTTTTCTCAATAATTATTAGGAAAATTTTATGCCTACTAATAACCCTAAACGCGAATTTAAAATCGAATTACCAAGGTTTCCCGAGATTCCTATCGATGCTGAGCCTCAGGCGTACCCTGGATTTGATAATAATTGCAAACTAACGCCTGACAAAAAGACGTTTATAATAACAGAAAGCGATATACAAGAGCTTGTTTTTGACCCTGTCATTGAAGAAGTACTTGTGTTGCTCAAAAAACAGATTGAAAAAAGCGCCCAGTTCCCATTATCTGCTGTTCTTTTAGTTGGTGGCTTCAGTCAATCAAGATACTTGCAAAAGAGAGTCAAGGATTATTGCAAAGAGAACAACATTCCGCATGTTGGCATACCCCCTGAAGGTGTAACGGCTATTTCTCGAGGCGCCGTATCTTATTTTTTGGATCCTCGCCTAGTATCAAAGAAAAGCGCCAATGTTTCGTACGCCATTCAAGTTGACCTGCCAAACAGAGAAGGTGATAAAAGCCATTTGGCTTATTTTATTCGAAAAGGTACTCCTATTGAAGTGGAAGAAACACTGTATCAGCAAACTGTCTCTGTTAACTACCCTGAAAGTGCTGTCATTGGTAATTATTTTGACCTTGCGTTGTTTATGGATAAATGCTAAATTCCTTTTATTAGCACTCTTTTCCAGAGATGAAAAGACAATGCCTGATAAAAACGATCGAATCGAAGCATTTCAATCAAATGAACAAAATGATATCAAAAAAGTAGCCGAATATGTAATTGATTTACCTGAAAATCAATCCATTAAAAACGGCACACCTGTCCAGCTGGAGATATCCTTGAAAATGACTGTAGAGGGGGTATCGCTCAACATAAAGAGCCTCAATTCTCTCATTAAAATAGAGCAGAGTGGACAAATTGATGAGGCTGCTTCTATCCTTTTTGAGAGGATCCAACCTGAACCTTTGAATATCCACTTGAATGCGGAAAAAGTTCATTCTTTTAATATTTTCTCCATTTTTTCATCCAAAAAGTAATAGATCTGAAAAAAAAATTTGGACAAAGTATAATAAAGTTAGCTTTATGTGTTGTCAGGTAGCCAGTTTTCTTCTATGATTTGCACTACAAGATATTGGATGTCCATGTACAGATTTACGACCTAGATGTTAAAGGATCAATGCCGTAATTTACGACTTTTTTGGACTCTTTTCGAGGGTTGAAGTTGCTTTATAGTTCTAAAAATCATCTGCTCGATCCTTTTTGTAAGGTACAAGTATCTGATACAAAGTAGCAGTTGTACATAACATTCGTGAGCGGTCAGATCCGCTCATTGTAAACATCATCGGAGTTTTATTCATAATGTTAATATTCAATTTCCGTTCAGGGCTGATGTTTGATTAATTCAATTTTAGGCTTTTTGCAAGTGAATCAAAGATGAAGTAACTGCCATGATAATTTATTTGATAAAATGTTAATGATATGTAACAAGTATTAAGAAAAAAATAAAACGAGAAAATATAATATTACAAATTTAGAATTTATGCTATACAAAGTTTTGATGTCTGACATGTTTTAGTTACGACCACGACCACGGCCGCGACCACCGAAACCACGACCACGGTCTCCACCACGACCACGACCACCAAAGCTACGACCACGATCTCCACCACGGCCACGTCCACCACTGAAACCACCACGAGGAGGACGGCTACGGACTCTGGAAGTATCATCCCCACCACTGAAATCAGTGCGAATAGGACGGCCTTCAATGCTTACACCGTTCATTTCCTTGACAGCAGCCTCGGCTTGACCATCAGTTTCGAACTCAACATAGGCAATACCACGAATCTTACCAGTCTCTCTGTTGAAAGGTAAACGAATATCACCGATAATAGTACCAAATTTCTCGAAAGCTTCGCGGATACTGTCTTCGTTAAGGCTGTGAGCTAAATTGGCCATAAAAACGGTATTTGTCTTGGGACCAAAGTTAGTATCCTTAACGCGAGGAGTAGCGGGATTCGCATTGTCAACCTTGATGGTGCGATCCATGAATGTAGTACCATCCAGTTCCATAGCAGCAGCCTTGCCAGACTTTTCAGTGAAGTCAATGTGAGCGAAACCACGAGAGCGACCAGTTTGAGGATCTAAACGAAGTCGTATATCAGAGATTTCACCGCAGGATTTGAAATGGTCACGGATATCGTCAGGTGTAGCGTCAAAGCTAAGTTGACCAACCCAAACAGTGGCACCTTCAGCACCGAAAGCCTTTTTTGTAACTTCTTCAACCTTGACAGTCTTCTTGGGACGTTTCTCTTCTTGCTCATCCTCAGAATGAGAACGTTTGATATTTACCTTTTCTTCCTGGTCATCATCATCAGATTCGTTTTCCGAAGCAGATGGTTCTTCGCTTTCCTCATCAGATGTATTCTCGTCGCTGGAAGCAGACTTGGGAATTTCTTCGGCTTTGATTTGAGCAACAGACTTTCCCATTTATAAAAAAAAAACAAGTTGAAGAAATTGGATTATAAAATTTGCTTTTTTTTTTTTTTTTTTTTTTTTTTTTTTTTTTTTTTTTTTTTTTTTTTTTTTTTTTTTTTTTTTCGCCTTTTTATGTAAAATGCATAAG
Organism: Parasitella parasitica; assembly: GCA_025201805.1. Classification (NCBI taxonomy): domain Eukaryota; kingdom Fungi; phylum Mucoromycota; class Mucoromycetes; order Mucorales; family Mucoraceae; genus Parasitella; species Parasitella parasitica. The sequence goes on from MU619260.1 coordinate 239,165, forward strand.
CGTCTGCTTTTCATGTTGTGACAAGTGACAAGCCACGCTGAGAGAGCATGGAAATGTTCATGAAACATTTGGCAAGTGCCAACCGTACTTTATGATGTGTAAATCAGTGTAATGAAAACCAATCAAGTGAATAGAAATGAAGACTTTTCGTAGTAATCGCTTGGTAAAATTGAACATTCAAATGTATGACTTTGCGTTTTCTCGTTTTAATGAGTGATACGGAGCGACCAACACAGACATGCAAACATTGCTACGAGGGAAGAACGGCAGAGCAAGTACAGTATGGTTTATAAAAATGCGTGCAGATGAGGGGTACTCTTTGTCTTTCTGTATGTCATCAAATAAGATAGTATTGACGCTGTGTTGTAGCTATCCTGGTTTTAACTCTTGATATGTGTCTGTTCCCTCTTTTACATGTACGAGTACGAGCCAAGTGTATTAAATGCACGAGCAAAATAATACCAGGGATATATGATGGTTGATTTCCCTGGTTAAAACTGCACACTGACAAATGTCACAATACGTAGCTAAACTTTGATTTTAAAGACCATCTATGAATGATTATTATGCACCTAACACACTGCATTTAAAATGGGGCAACTGCTGGAAATCCATGCATTTAATTAAGCTTTTCCTATCCGACGCGAGTATTCCTTGCCTTTTCCTCTTTTTCTCTTTTTCTGTTTTTCTCTTTTTCTCTAAACAATCAAGGATGAGCGTAAGTAACAGCTTGCTGTGTGTCAAGAAAGGCCCCATAACGACCTATAAATTAGGACCAATATCAAGCAAGATTGAGTGAACTTCGAGCTAAAATAGTTCAAAATGAAAGAATGCGCGATAAAGCCTACCAACTGAAACCGCTTCTAACTGATCGCAACGCCCTTTCTCAATGTGAGACTGAAATAAGAGAATGTCAAAAATACATTGATTACTTTACAGAGGAACTAGCCAAGATAGAAACTAAAAAAGAGCTGGACAACGACCTTGGCAGTGGTACCGCACCAGGAGGACACTTTCCTTCGAATGATGGCTCAACTGCTCCTCCTCCTACTACTACTGCTACTACTGCTACCACTATTACTACTACTAATAATAATACTACCACTCCTCCTCCTCCTGCACGTACAACGAGTGCCGGAACACCAGCAGACAACCACCAGGTCAAGAAATACTCAACACTAGGTAAAACGAAACTTGGCATGGATACGTATGCATATTGCTAATATTTGCCCCAGATTTATTGACCACAGATACTTTGTACAATAAATCAAAGGTGTCTCTTAAATTGCATGAACTAGAATACAAACTTGATGTAGAAAACAAAGTGTTGGCAGGTATAAAGACTATGGCCGACGTAATGGACAGAGACCCTTCGCTGAGCGACAGAAAACGACGAGCTGAATTGCAGCTGCAAATGTATGAAAGCATTGAAAAGCTGAATTTACTGACCAAGGCGTTAAGAAAATACAAGAGCCTTTACATTGGAGAAGGAGACGATGACGATGATTATGGTGAGAATAACATTCTTGCGATGCATTTACTGTCTAACGCTAAGCAAACAAACACAGAACTGGAAACACCTCCCTCAGCTCGCATGCCACCGGGATTCAGAAGACCAGTTACGGGGAAATTACAACTTGAACTTGTTCAGGCACATGGGCTTGCTCATGCACCAACAAGAATGTTCAAGATGCCTGATACTATCGTGTATGTCAAGGTTGACGGCAATATTGTTTATCGATCTAGGTTGTCTCGCAATGATAAATGGCTCGATATGTGTGAGACGCATGTCAACAAGGCAACTGAAGTGGAAATTTCAATCTATGATCAAGAAGCAGAACGTAGCTTGCCGATTGGTATATTTTGGCTTAAAATCACAGACATTGCTGAGGGTTTGCGTAAAAAGAAGATTCAACAAGAGAGCGGCCCTGGTTGGGTTCCTGCTGAAGTCTATCAAAAACAAGAGAAGGAGGGTCTCGATCGCCTACCCATTCCTCATCAACAGCAGCTACAGCCCCAACAGCCATCCCATGTCGAATCTAATCAGGAGGGCATTCAGGCCTGGTTCGACGTAGAGCCATCAGGCGAAATGCTGCTTCGTGTCAACTTTGTGCGTGAGGCTGCCAACCGCCGTCCATTGGATAAGCTAGGTCGTGCTGGCGCTGTGAGACAAAGAAAAGAGGAAGTCCATGAGATGAATGGCCATCAGTTTGTAGGGAGGAAATTTTACAACATCATGCGCTGTGCTTTGTGCGGAGAATTTATGGTGAATAGTGGCTACCAGTGCGAAGATTGTGAATATACTTGTCATAGGAAATGCTTTACAAAAGTGGTTACCAAGTGCATTTCGAAATCAAATGCTGATAAAGATGCTGCTGACGAAGACAGGTTGAATCATCGCATCCCTCATCGCTTTGAGCCCATCACCAATATTGGAGCTAACTGGTGCTGCCATTGTGGTTATATGCTACCATTAGGCTCCAAAGGGGCTAAAAAGTGTTACGAGTGCGGTGTTACCTGTCATATTAAATGCCAGCATTTCATTCCTGATTTCTGCGGTCTGTCTATGGAAATGGCCAACCAAATGTTGGCTGAAATCAAGGCTGCCAACAGGCGCAAGACATTGGAAAGCACTGCAGTGACTCCGTCTACTTCGACTACTACTACTACTACAGCCGGCAGTAAACCAAGCCGTGCATCTCGGCCGGACGAGGAAACCAAGTTGGGTGACCAAATATCTCAGTTATCATTGAATCAACAAAAGCCCTTGCCTGTTCCTCAGAATCAACAGCAGCAGAAGCAGCAGCAACATGTCCAAACGCCTCCGCCTGTATTGCCCACTCATGGTCAACCGTATCAACCTCAACAACAATACCCAGTTCAAATAAATGACCCTCGTTACCAACAGCAACAGGCTCATCCTGCATCTCCCTATCAGCAACCTGCTTCTGCCAGTATTTCACCAAATTTGCGGCCTGCATATAGCTACGCCTCTTCTGCATTGGAAATAGCTCGTCCGCCTGCACAAGCCAAACCAACACAACAACAAGTGGAGGTACAGCAGCCACAGGCAGCACAGCGACGTGTTACACTCAACGACTTTAACTTTTTGTTTGTTCTTGGTAAAGGCAACTTTGGTAAAGTCATGTTGGCAGAGGATAAATATGATAAGCGTCTGTATGCTGTCAAGGTATTGAAAAAACGTTTCATTATCGATAATGATGAGATCGAGAGGTAAGCTTGATGTGCGCATATCAACACAATTTTTTTTCTAACACTAGTGCAGTGTTCGATCAGAAAAGCGTATCTTTCAAGCTGCTAATCGTGAAAAGCACCCCTTCTTGATTGGCCTTCAGTCATGTTTCCAAACGGAATCTCGCATTTACTTTGTCATGGAGTATGTCAGTGGCGGTGATTTGATGTGGCACATCCAAAGAGAACCCTTTTCTGAGAGAAGAGCCAAGTTTTATGCTTGTCAAGTCTTGCTGGCATTGGAGTATTTCCATAGTCAAGGTATCATTTATCGTGATCTCAAACTGGATAATATCATGCTGGGATTAGATGGCCATATCAAAGTAGCTGATTATGGTCTTTGTAAAGAAAACATTTGGCACGATGATACAACAGGGACATTCTGTGGGACACCAGAGTTCATGGCACCTGAAATCCTGCTGGAGCAAAAATATGGTCGCGCTGTAGATTGGTGGGCATTCGGTGTTCTTGTATATGAAATGTTGCTTGGTCAATCACCTTTTCGTGGTGAAGATGAGGATGAAATTTTTGATGCAATTTTGGAAGATGAAATACTGTATCCTGTAAATATGTCGAGAGATTCCGTTTCTATTTGTCAAAGAGTGAGTTTTTGTAGTAAAGTGTATCTTGTATGTGATGCTAATTGGTGAAATAGCTACTGAATCGAGATCCTAAAAAGAGATTAGGTGCTGGTTCGTCGGATGCTGCTGAAATCAAAGAGCACCCCTTTTTCAGTGGTGTCAATTGGGATGATATGCTTGCTAAACGCGTTCCCCCTCCTTTCTGTCCGTCTATTACTGGGCCGCTTGATACGTCCAATTTTGATGAGGAATTCACTCGCGAAAGGCCGGCCTTGACTCCAATCAATAGCGTATTGAACCGTGCTGAGCAACAAGAATTCCAATCCTTTTCATATGTTGCTGATTGGACTCAAGGAGCACCTAAATGGTAGTTTTTCACTATCTCCCTTTTTTTTTAAGAAACAAATTAAATTAATTAACGATGATACTTCTGTATTGAAAATATGAATGAAAATCATTTATTTCGTACTAAGCTTAACTCTTTGAAGATAAGCATCCCAACCAGCTTGACGATAACGTTTAGCTTGAGCTTCCACTTGATCTGGATTGCCATAAATACCACGACCAACGATAATAATGTCCCCACCGCTTTCAACAATAACTTCATGAGGAGTCCTGTATTGTTGACCTAAACCATCACCCTTCACATCAAGTCCCACACCAGGGGACATGACGATAAAATCTTCATCGTCATATTCATTCATCTTGTGTTGAGCAATGAAACCGAAAACAAAGTCCTTATTACGACGTGCCATTTCAACAGACTCAGATGTGTAACTACCTTTGGTCAAGGCACCTTTGGATGACATTTCAGCCAGCAAAAGCAAACCACGGCCAAGGGGAAGACCAACCTCACCAAGACCCTTGATAATACCTTCACCAGGTACAGTGTGTGCATTTGTGATGTGTGACCAAGAAGCGATCTTGTAGATGCCATTGGCATATTGATGTTTGACAGTGTTGCCTAGCAACGGATTGAAATTGATATACAATTTTAGCAAGTCAGATCAAATTAAGAAACTTACCAATATCAGCAAATTTACGATCCTCAAAAATTAAAAAGTCGTGCTTCATGGATAAGGCTTCCAATTGATGAACCAGATCATAGTCAAAATCTTCAACAATGTCAATGTGCGTCTTGAAGCAACTTTTTTTAATTTTATGAAATTAAAAAGAATCTCTTTCTTTGATTTTACCTTGAGTACACAAACAAAAGGACCAACAGCATCAGCTATTGATAATAATTCCTTCTTTGTGGTGACATCTACAGCAACAGATAAATTTGATTGCTTGCGCTCCATTAATTGGAAAAGAGAACGAGCACAAGCATTAGGATGTTTTTCTCCACGCTCAGTATAAGTTTTGTTCGTGTTCATATTATCAAGTAAGAGATGAGTGAAAGAATGATGGATTTATAAAAGGCTTTTCTAGTTTTTTTTTATATTTTTCACTCTTTGCAACTAAAGTCACGAATCTTCTTCTTCTATAGGTGATAACAGACCTGATGAAGATAGTTTACGATCTAGTAAATTCATTCTTAAATTATCAAAACTTCCAGAGGGTAGAGAGTTATACACCTTCTTCACCCATTCACTTTCCATGCGGAATATCACCCAGATCCAGCGTCTAAAAACCTCGAGTAACTCCAATAAAAAGATGCTTCCATCTAGTTTTCGAATGTAGATGTGTGAGCTTAGTTTTAAACTCCAGGTAATTCGAAGCAGGAAATCAAAAAAGACAGCAATAATGTACCAAAGTGGCTGCGAGAAATAGAGTTGTCTTCGGAAATGTATGATGGGTGTAGTATGCTTTTGTGGTGGTAAGTGAATGGCTTTGGGATGTGTGTTTTCGTCAGACTGTGGTGTTTCAAATGTAATGCTCAACAAGTTCCAATCCATTGAAATATCCCACCAAAATGAAAACATGGAATTAATAAATACAAACAGCATCCTGCAACTCCCAGTTAGTCAAAATATATTTATCATATATATACATGTTTATACATACCAAAATCTGAAAATCGTGTCTTCTTTCAAATACCAATTTTGAGGCACCGTACCTGATTCTGCAATGTAGATGGCTGCCTTTCTCTGTATAGCTGAAAATATAACTACTGGTATCGAGGATGTATATTTGAGAGCGTTGAATACATGTCGCCTTTCTTTAGATTCAATATACTCGGACATGCACTGTTTTAATCGAATCAGGTAGGGAAGACTATAGCAATATTTAGTCGTGATGAAATATGAATTTATCTTTGTATACAAGTACCTTATCAGAAGAGGAATCATGTAGTCTCTATAATACAAATTATGTGTGTTATCCATGAAATAAGAGGGATTATGCCCCGCAAACATGACACACAATGCTATAAACAAATCACCAAATACATTTGAGAAACTAGTCAACATGTCTGCCAAGATAATATCAGAAAAGAATACGGGGGCATACATATTGATTGAAAACACTCTTCTTAGGATCCTAAGAGCGAGGAAATCATAAGTTAGTATTGAAGAAAAGCAAAAGCTCTGCTATGAATATACCTTATAAAACGGATTCTTTCCTTTCGTTGTAACGATTTGCCTGGCCATAGTAATAGAACTAGAGCAGAAACATAAGGGATGATGGCCAATGTACTACTATACAAGTAATGTAAACACAAATTAATGAGTACTATCAAGAATAGTACTCCTGAAAGTATGAAAATTGGTTTATAAAGTGGTGTATTTTTGTCGGTTTGGTGAAGCTGTAATAGGGAAACAGGGTCTATTGAACACTTTGAAAGAATAAATAGGTTCATGGCCCATCCAAATATACCTATTGAAAATAGAACAATGGGTCTATATGTGATAGGTAACATTGTGTCCTCTACATTCATGGGATAAAATTTGTATGGATGAAAAGAAGGATTTATTTTTCTGTTGAAGTACGAACCCTCTTAATTTCAAAGCACGTTAATACCTCCTTACAAAAGCAGATACTTTATTAAAGACAGCTAATGGCGTAGATTATCTTGGCTTAGTGCAGATTTAGTAAATATTTGGACTTGGATTTTGTTTTCTTGTTATCGATTTCTCGGCCATGGCATTCCAGGTTTGTAGGTATGTGCTTGGTTATTTGTAGATCATCACACACTCTTAAAATGATTCAGAGTTATGCGGTAGCACAGTTTACTGAAAGACTGCATTGGTATAATTTTTTTTTTTTTTTTGGCTCAAGCGAATGCATAGTGATGACACAAGGGCAGAAATAACTAATTCGTCTGTTATTATCTTATTCTAATGGGAAAAAAAGGGGGGGGGGGCATTTCCAGAAGAGAACCTGGAGAGTATATCTTTAGGGCTGAAAAGAAGAAACGTGTCTAGTACTCCCTTCGAGAAAATGAAACCTCTGATGAAGTATTTAATTTTTTTATATTCAAATGCAATGTCATGAGGAACAACAAAGAACAAAGGAGAACAATCATTTAATATGATGTGTAGATATGTAGAACGATGTATTTTGTTAATGTCGAATGTTGGCATTTCTAATTGTTAACATTGCTATCTGAGCCATTACTTACTATATAATAAGCATAAATATTACTAATCGAATAGTAATTTGGCAGCAATATGTGGGAGGTAAGCTATTTTAAGGCAACAAAACTTTAGTATGGCGAATGTTGATCAGAAGCGACAGATCAAATTGAAGCAAAGATTAATCAGGCTTATAATTATAATGATAATTAGGAAGAGATAGACATTTCCACTACTGTTCCAGTATTTGCTTTATTGGCTTGGGATGTTTTATGTAAAATGAAACATCATGTAATATGAATGTTTACAAAGCTACGCTGTTGTCATGAACATTGTGTTTTGATGGTTCCTTAAACAACGCATTCTACTGATTGCTTATATTTACTATGCACAATAACCGGTGACATTTAACCTTAAGATCCGATCAGGAACGGCTGCCATGACAACAGAGTTGAAATAGTATTCTATGAATACAACAATGTATCTGTAGCCAGTATCATGTATATAAGTACATAACTTGTAGTGCGTATCTAGAAACTGGAAATACACATCTGAAGCATAGATATTATTTGGCATAAGCTCGTAGCACAAACTAAATCTAGTAGATGCCTTAGGCTCGTGTCGAGATATGTAAAAGTCTATAGCGTCACCCATCCTAATGGTGCCATCCCTAGCCTATATTTTATATATAGTATAAATCTGAATTGTACATTTTATTATCTGTGCATATATGTAATGTATATCAATTTAAGGTAACCGGATGAATCTAGAAGTGGAGTGCAGATCATTATAGTGAATGTATTTCGCACTAAGTGCTTCTCAAATGACCTTACTTTCTGCATAGAAAACAACGTAGCAGAATCTCTTGCAAATCTTTCGGTAATATTTGTTGTATGCATAAATACAATGGCTACCACTGTTTTGAGTAGGCAGTCATGACAACCGTTCCTGGATCGAGTCTAATGTTGAATACTGTCCATCATATTAGCACAGCTGCCATATCAACCACTCCTGGTCGGTCGGCCTAAGGTTAAATGTCGCCGGTAATTCTACAATTAATAGGATTATTCATGAAATTTCTTGTGTAAGAGAACATCTTGGTTGGGTTCTACTTATTCTGCTAATACAAGGTACCCATTGCTCCCACTGCGTCCCTCTCTTCAGCACATGAATGGCGTACACCTATTCCGAATCACCGCTTTGCTATAAGGGATCGCAAAATTTGCAAAACATATTGAAATAACATACGCTCTTCAACAGTCTCAGGTTGGAGCATTGTTTAATTACTTAATGATCTGTCAAAAAACTTTTTATTGAATGAGATACCTACCATGTTCAATCTTAAGTAACAGGTTGGCTTAAAATATATACTAAAAGCCGAAAATCGATCGTTCAAAAAATCACTTTTTATGCCAGCTCTGCTTTGATACTCCCCAACTTGTAACTGTTAAGGTCTTTTAGATTGCGAATATCTCGTGTCTATGAACCACATGTCTGTGCTTTTGGGTAGCTATTCTGGTAACAGAATACTAATACCCTATAAACGAAGATTGAATGGAATAACAGATCATCAACATGAAAGAAAAGTCATTACAAAATTAAATGCCAAGATATTTTGGAAAGCCTTTGAAGAAAACTCGGTTATCAACAATAACGAAATGGAACCATAAAACATCGATTTTGTTCTCATCTTATCCTAAAAGACACAAATGCTATTTGTTTTTAATATGAACTAATTTTCAACAACATGGGCTATATTAAAAAAATTAGGATGTGAGTTATTGAATTCGCCTTAGTTATACAGTATCTGAACATGAGCGTGCACAGATATCATTGTATGGAATATTTTATTTGTAGACAGTTTACCAACTCTTTGGTTATGTAACTTCATATCTCAATATCTTTTAAAACAATATTAATCATGATGTTTGTGCAATATAGTATACGTTGATACATTGTAATAAAGCGAAAAAAGTGCCGTGTTCAGCAATTGATCACCAGATATTGTTGCGGGATAAAATGGCGTAGTCAGTGATGATTCTCATCAGTCAAAAAGATAATACACACATCATCCTATACTTACATTTAAGGTAATGTTGTAAGTGTCTTCAGAATTAGGAATGATGTATATAATAAAAAGATCGCATAATTATCAATAAAAGAGGAGGTGGCTGTCGTGCTTGCCGGGTTACAAAGAGAATCTTGATTGCTTTCTTATTATCCTTTTTTTTTT